>CAJNDT010002168.1:0-215241 GCA_905221615.1 Symbiodinium sp. CCMP2592 | reverse complement strand
TTCGACTGTTGGTCGTCCCCAAACCTCTCTAGACAGATCCAAGTACCCCTAAACCCTCGTACTGCACTGTAACTACTACTGTACGACTGTCGTACTACAGTACTACTATTGTACTACTCTACCCTGTTGTACTACTACTGTACTACTACTGTACCGTACCGGGCCTCAGACGTGGTCGATTGTGGCGGGGAGTGTAGGTTGGAGGCAAAAGTCTACAAAATGAAAGGTTCTTAGTGTTGGTAGTATCTTGGAGTGATCGGGGCTTTTGGTTTCCGGCCTTTGGTGATCCCCCAAAACCGTTAAAACCTCGTACCGTACTACTACTGTACTACTACTGCATTACTACTGTACTATTACATGCATTACTACTGGACTATTACGTTTATTCACCTGCGCATCATCGAGCTTCTTCTTGTATCTCTGCTACCTGTAATGTGGCGGCCGTGTAATAGCCACCCCCACTCGACCAAAGGTTTTTGGCTTGAATAGTCTGGTGTCCGTGACCCCCTGGACCGGGGTTCGGCTGGCTGAGGGTCTGAATGGCTTTGGTTAAGTTAGAAGGGAAATGGGGGGTCGCAGGGTCGGTTTGAAACCTGCGCGAACGCCGCGGTCGGGGGGTTTGGGGATCACCAAAAACTTGAAACCAAGCCGCGATCACTCCAAGATAACTACCAACACTAAAAACCTTTCATGTTAAAGACTTTTGCCTCCAACCTAAACACCCCCACGATCGACCAAGTTTGAGGCCTGGTACGGTACAGTGGCGTGTAGTACAAAGTACAGTAGTACAGTAGCACAGTAGTACATTGGTGCAATAGTAGTACAGTAGTAGCACAGTACAAGCACAGTAGTGTGTTCATCGACTCAAGCAGGGAGCGCCGCTGTAAACTTTGCTTTGTGTGGGTGCTTTGTCTTTGCTCTTTATATGTTTTGCTGTTTGCTGTCGCATCTGGTATCTATATGTGCTTATAGGGTCATGGCTTTGAGTTTGGCGCGGGGGCGAGGCTGGCTTGGGAGGTGGGCTGATAAGGCGCAAGGGCGAGGGCTGGGGACCGGGCTCGGGACTTCATAATTTTTCAAAAGACTAATTAATATTTAATGAGATTTAGCTAGATGTAGTAAGATTTTATTTGTTTTGTGTTCCTTTCTAACACTGATTAGATTTAATATAATCTCCCTGCAAAGAGACTCTCTATCTATCTATCCAAGAAAAGACGCTTCCACGGGGGGGGTCACTCGGGGGGGGCTCCCCCCCGCCCCCCCTGGGGGCCAAAACTACAAAGTTTGGATCAACAGGGCTTAGCAATAAGATTCAATAAGATTTTTCCGGGGCGTGCCACAATTGTACAAATGTCTTCTAAGATTCAATAAGATTCAATAAGATTTTTTGGGGCGGTCTGGAGTCGGTGTCCCTTTTAAACATGATGGACCAATAATATTCAATAAGATTTAATAAGATTCAATAAGATTCAATAAGATTCAATAAGATTTAATAAGATTTAATAAGATTCAATAAGATTTAATAAGATTTTTCCGGGGCGTGCCACAATTGTACAAATGTCTTCTAAGATTCAATAAGATTCAATAAGATTTTTTGGGGCGGTCTGGAGTCGGTGTCCCTTTTAAACATGATGGACCAATAAGATTCAATAAGATTTAATAAGATTCAATAAGATTCAATAAGATTTAATAAGATTCAATAAGATTTTTCCGGGGCGTGCCACAAGTGCCACAAATGTCTTCTAAGATTTTGCCGGGCCGATCTTCCAGAAAAGGCTTCATGATAAAATGCTGCTGGGGCTGGGGCTGGGGCTGCTCGGCTGGGGCTGCTGGGGCTGGGGCCGCGGGGGCTGCTGGGGCTGGGGCTGCGGGGGCTGCTGGGGCTGGGGCGGTTGGGTGGGGTGGGTGAAGGGAGAAAAGGGTGTAGTCAAGGAGAGAGGCTGGGTGGGGTGGGTGAAGGGAGAAAAGGGTGTAGTCAAGGAGAGAGGGCCCGCCCCCCCCGCCAGTCCCCCAGCCCATGCCTGCCTGCTTCCGCACGCCCAGCCTTCCCTGCGAGCCGCGACCGAGCAGAAAGCCTGTAAATACCGCGTTAAAACAACCGCCAGGGATCCCACACATCTGCGGGCAAAATCTGGCGGAAGTGATCCGCCACCGAGCAAAAAGCCTGTAAATACCGCATTAAACAAAGGGCCAGGGATTTCACATATCTGGTGGCAAAATCTGGCGGAAGTGAGCAATCGGTACTTCTGTCAGATTTTGCCACCAGATATGTGAAATCCCTGGCCCTTTGTTTAATGCGGTATTTACAGGCTTTTTGCTTGGTGGCGGATCACTTCCGCCAGATTTTGCCCGCAGATGTGTGGGATCCCTGGCCGTTGTTTTAGCGCGGTATTTACAGGCTTTCCGCTCGGTTGCGGCTCACTTCCGCCAGATTTTGCTAACAGATGCGGTGGTGGGCTGGGGTTGGGGCCTGGGGCCCGCAAGGGGTGTCCCATTAGGTTTTACAGTAGCAGTGCAATAGTAGTACAGAAGTACAGTAGTAAGAGGGTAGTAGTAAAGTGGTAGTACAGTAGGGGTACATTACGAGGGTGTGGGAGTACCTGGAGTTGTTTAGCGGGGTGTGGGCACGACCAAAATCCAAACCACGATCACTCCAAGATAGCACCACTAAAAGCCTTTCATGTTGAAAACTTTTTTCGTCCGGCCTACACTCCTGTACAGCAGTGCATTAGTATTGTAATAGTACAGTAGTAGGACAGTCGTAGAAGAGAAGTACAAAAAGATCAGTCGGCCCAACAAAGAACGCACTAATCATTAAGGCCACAATTGTTTGATACAGGCCCGAATAAGCACAGGAAACACGCATCAACTAGTCAGAAGGACCCTCACATTAACCTGTATTAATGGGGTGATGCTATTAGTCAATTTAAGTATTCGCATGCTTGGCATGTTGCTACTTGTTTGTGTTTGCTTGGTGACTGTTTTGTGCAAGTCTGTTGTTGTGTGTCTTGGCCCAAAACTTCTTTACACAAAACGAATCACAACGTCGCCTCCTGCTTGGAAGCAAAACAAGATATAGAAAACCTGGCTCAGTCTGGTCACGGATTTAGGAAAAGCAATCCACACTGGGGTGATTGAGCCGGGGACTGGCCATCCCCCCAGCCCCAACACCAGCACAGCCCAATTCCAAGACGCCAAATCGTGGCCCCAGCCAGCCCAGCCCCCCAGCCGACCCCACCCCCCCGCACCCGACCCACCCCCTACTTTCGAGGGACACGCCTTGCGATTTGATGATTTTGCTATGGGGACAGGCACCGGACACCCCTTGCGAGCTGCGAGTTTTTAGACAGCCGTAGGGGGAGCCCTTGCGGTTCATGATTTGGGAACTTATTTTTAATACAAATCTGCGTGATTTGGGGATCTGCGTTTCGTCACTACTAATTACGGTACTACTATTGTACTACTGCATTACTACTGTGCTATTACTTGTACTACTACTGTACGACACACCACTGCACCGCTCGAATCCATGTGGGGAAGGCATTTCAAAGGACACCTTAAACCCTTAGAATCAATCACAACCCCCAACTTAAATTGATAAACAATTTTAAAAACAAACAAAACAAATTTGTAGACGTAGAACAGCAGGAAGCCAGGTTGAACAGCAGGATGCCGTTTATCATTTGACGCAATCACAACCAAAAATGGTTAAATTGATGAAATAATAATATCAAAAACAAATAAACAACAAATTTGTAGACGTACAACAGCAGGAAACCAGGTAGAACAACAGGAAGCCACTTGACTCAATCACAACCAAATACTTATAATTCACAAAAATATAAACCTTAAAACCAAATAAAGACATTAAAAGACAAATAAAAACGTTAAAAGACTTTTAAAAACTTTTGAATACGAAAAAAAACTTTAAAATACAAATAAAATCTTTAAACGACTTTTAAAAACTTTTAAACACAGATAAAGCCAACCACATACAAAAATAAGATTTTGGGTTCCTTTCATATAAGCCTTGTTGATCTAAACCCTGTGGTTCTGGTTCGGCGCAAAGGGTTAAGGAATGACATCGCAGGAACACGGGGGGGGGGTTGCGAAAATGGGGGACCCTAGTAAAGTACCCTAACATTAGGATCCTTCTTATAAGGATCCCAAAATAAGGTACCCCTAATTTTCGGAAACTCCCACATGGAAGGACCCCAACAAAACATTCAAATACCGTTGTCCCTGGTGATCGCTGTCACCCTCGGCGGGTGGGGTCCGAACCGTTTCGGGCCACGGGCAGTGACCAGCCCACAAACCCCAACACCCCGGTAAAAGCCCGAAGCCCCTACACCCGTAAACCCCAAAAGGGCCGAAGACTCAAACACAGGGTTTAGGGTTTAGGGTGTGTTTTTGAACCCTCTGTTCCGTCTGCCCAGGGGGAGTCTGGAATGCCTGTTTCGACTGAGGGGCTGTTTTTTGAACCCTAGGGTTTAGGGGTTTTGGGTTTAGGGTACCCCCTCATGCACAGGACTCATAGTCACTATCGGTGTCATTGCTCTAATGCTGTCCTTCTTAGAGTCAATGTGACATGCATTTGCGGATACTCATCGTGGGAGTATACCCACTTTGAGCGGCAGACTTTCAACTCCAACCACTAAACCCCAAACCTTACTTTCAATCCTCAAACCTCCAAAGGCCCCTCTTCTCGGGTCCTTGGAGTATGAACCAGCAACTAAAGGGTCCGCTAATCGTTTCTCCTTGGAGGGTGCCCGAAGCTTTAACCACCAAACCCTATACCTCACACCCTACCCCGGAACCTTTAACCCTAAACCCTTTATCCTAAACACTACAACCCGAAGCCCCAAACCCCGCTTCAGTCCTACCATCCTCCCCGTTGGGGGTCGGACGCGCTTGGCGGCAGGAGCCCCGAGCGGGGGTCCGGGTGGCTCGGCTGGCCGCCTAAATGAGGTTTTAGGGTTTAGGGTTTAGGTAAATGAGGTTTTAGGCTTTATACGCGGTTCATGAAAGGTAGATTCAGGTTTTCTGAAAACGCATAAAGGTTGTATGAGGATTTACACGGCTTCATGGGGGTTGATTTTTGATCTGCAAAGTGGTTCACAAGGGATTTATACTGTTTCTTAACCCCACTTTAGCAGCCGTTGTAGGACCCAGTACGCTTGAAGGAGCCCTGTTCTACTCATTTCGGTGCCCTTAAAAGGCTCAGGGTGGCACTTGATGGGAGCCGCTGCGCCATTGGCGCTGCCTTTGCCGGAGCCCTGAGAGCGAAATTCCTACATGTCCACCTTCCTACGGTTCGATGTTCAAGGCAAATCCAAGCTAGCATTGTGGATATGTAATGATATGTAAGGATTACATTTTCTAATTCGGGATTCAACTTGGGGTCGAGAATTTAGGATTTGTTTAGAGAGGATTTAGGGTCTAGTTCGGGGTTTCGGCTTCTTGGGTCCGTGGCTGAGAGTTTCGGGTCCAGTGCTGTGAGGCTTCTTGTCCAGGGGGGAAGGGAGGGAAGGGAGGGAAGGGAGAGGGAAGGGAGAGGGAAGAGAGAGAAGGAGGGAGGGAGGGCCCCACACCCGTTCCAGCCTCAAGCAGGCGGTTTTGCGCTGATCAAACTTGCAACACATGTGATGTTTATGGTTACATACCCAAGCTGTCGGACTGCAGATACGCGCAAGTCCAAACACCTTCCAGCCTCCCTTTCGGGGGGGGGGGGGGTGCGCTGATCAACGTTCAAAACACTTCAGATCTTTCTGGTTTGGGTGCCACGCATGTCCAAACATGGATTCAACCTCTGGGTGTTAAACCCCCGCCCAAATTCGGATTCGGGTTTGGAGCGTTGGCCCAGGCGGTTTGGGATTTCGGGTACCTACGGTGTTGGGCTTCGGCCGTTGGGCTTCGAGACTGAGTGTTGGATTGAAAGTTTCGGGTTTAAGTTAGGTGTTGGGTTGGGAATTTATAAGTTGCTAGAGTTTGGGCAATTTGGGAGTTTGTCCGTCCGGCCTTTGGGTTCTAAGCCGCGAAGCATCGGGAAGTTGGAGGCCTCAAAAGGTAGGAGGAAGGTAGGTAGGATTAAGGATCCCCTATATAAGGACTCTTATTTGGGGATTACCCCTGAGGAAGCGAACCCGGAAGGGAAGGCCTTGGCAGCCGGATCGTCGGAGGGGCCAGCCTTCTTCCTGCATCAAACGGGTTAGGGTTTAGGGTTTAGGGGTTTAGGGTTTAGGGAACGGTCACACAGTGGCCGGAATGGGGCTTTAAAGTGATAATGGCGATTTAGCAAAAGTCTTCGGCACAATTTCGCAGGGGCGTCAGTGCTTCGAATTGGGTTTGGGCGGAATACCCAAGTAATTCCTGTAAGTTACCGGTGGAAATACCTCCCAATTATTGGACGGGCCCGTCTCGGGTCTACAAACATTTTCATGAGCTAATCCACTAGACACCTTCAGGATAAGCCGGGAACCAAACTCACCCCAGATTCCCGACAGGCCCACGGTGAAAGTTTAAGGATATTAATCTCCGTTTTTTTTCCCAAAGTTGGCTCATTCCGGAAGTTTACATGTAACCGAAGCCTGTCCCAAAGCCTAAGCCCTACACCACAACGCCTAAGTCTTGCAGACGATACCCTGGTTTTTTGAAACCCTACCACCTAAAGCCGAAGCCAACGCCTGAGCCCTATAGTCAACGCCCTAAACCCTAAACCCTCAGTCCCTAAACCCGAAGTCTGCGCCCTAAGTCCCTAAACCCTAAGTCCCTAAACCCTAAACCCTACAACCCCCCCTAAACCCCCCCTAAACCCAAAACCCCTGAGTCCCTAAACCCTAAGTCCCTAAACCCCAAACCCTAAGCCCCTATCTGGCCAGGCGGCGTGAGGGCTCCGACGCTCCCCCGCGCTGTGGAGGCCTTCGGTATCGGCCTCCCAGGAGCCCGAAATCCAAGCTGGTGGCTTTAGGGTTTAGGTTTTTTTTGGAGTTTTTCGGGATTTAGGGGTTTAGGGTTTAGAGTTTAAGGTTCAAAGCTGGTCGCTTTAGGGTTTAGCGTTTTGTGGGGTTTAGGGTTTAGGGTTAGGGGTTTAGGGGTTAAGGGTCTAGGGCTCTTTTAGGGTTTAGGGTTTAGGGGTTTAGGGTTTAGGGTTCTTTTGGGGTTTAGGGGTTTAGGGGTTTAGGGGTTAAGGGTCTAGGGCTCTTTTAGGGTTTAGGGTTTAGGGGCTTAGGGTTTAGGGTTCTTTTGGGGTTTAGGGGTTTAGGGTTTAGGGTTTAGGGTCTAGGGTTCTTTTAGGGTTTAGGGCTGGTCTTCTTCCAGCTCCGCTTCCAGCCAGGAACCTAAACCCGATAAGGTTGAGAGATGGGTGGTCAGGGTAGTGGGATCGCTGAACGCCAGGTTTGCAGCCACGATCTTTTGGGTTGAGGCAGCCCCTCTGCTTCTAAGGTGGTTTAAGGATTTCGGATTATTTTCGCTCTAGGAGTCAGTGTTTAGGACTTAAGGTGTGTTCGACGTTGAAGTCCCTATGTCTTGTATTTTGCGCCCAGCAAGGCTTAGGCGTAGGCTCGAGGCGCCGGGCGTTTTTTGAGGGGCTTTCTGAGTCTGCACTAGAAGTCTAGCCAGCTCAGCCCAGATTGGGCAGGCACGCTGGCCAAAAACCTGAGCATTGCCTCTCACTATATAGGAGTTTCCGAAAATGGGGGACCCTAATATGGACCCTAAATAGGATCCTTATTGTAAGGACTACAATATTCTGGCCCTATTTTCGGAAACTCCCACACGTGGCGCGACCCGGTGCTGCTCTTCCACGCTGACCCATCATCCGACCCTTCGTCCGCAATGCGAAGCAACCACCCTTACTTGGAGCTTCATTGGTAGTTATAAGCACGGTTATAAGTAGGGTAACCATACTTGTTACCCATATTAGGGGACTTATAAGCCTACTTATGACTACCCATGAACCTCCAAGAAGACACGGTTCATGAGCTCCGTTTAGGGCTCAGGGTATGGAGTTCTTTTAAGTTGTTTTTCAAAAAACGTTGGAGAACCGTAGCGAGCCGGCCGGAAGTTCATCTATCACTGTCCTTTTGCCTTCAAGATAAGGCTTCGGGAATCCGGGCACCTTCCCAGATTGCTTCACCTTGCACAACAACGCCAAACAACAAGTAAAACCTAAACGCCCAAAACCCTCAACACTTCACATCTTTGGAGTATGGGAAACCCACCGTAAGATCAGACCCATGAGCATCCAAACCAAAACCACCCAAACCCGGACCCGTAACCTCAACCCCAGCTACGACATTCTAGGTTATTGTATACTGGCATGTGCCACAAAACCAACACCCTTGTCGCAAATCTACTAGTGATGTTGACCTTGTGTGGAAACTACCATCTTAACTTAGACCTTGATAGTGACAGCAATGTAAAGCAAGGTTCTACAAGGAAGAGCAGCCTTAAGCAGAAACGTTCCCAATTAGCCCGGTATACACTCATCGGGACCACACTGGAACCCAACAGCCAGGGAGTTCTGTAATCGGTGTTCCTTTCGAATCCGTATGCAAATAGAGACGCACTCTTTTAAGGGGCCCGAGACACAGACCCTATTGTAGATAAACCAACATAAGCCCTGTGTAACATCTCATAAGGATCAGAGTACAAATCTATGTGCACGTGTGCTAATGTACATGTATTGTATATGTAAATATACAACACATATGATGCAACTATGTGTGTGTGTATGTGTGTGTGTATATATATATATATATAAACACATGCATATTTGTTGTGGGCCAGTATGTCAAGAAACTTGCATTATCAAAACCCTACCGCACACAAACCTAGCATGACATTGAACGCACGGGGCTCGGATGCACAACATGCCGCACACAGCAATGCTGGGGATCAACCCCTTTCTGTAAAAGAGCGATGTACTCGGGCACACACACACACACACACTGGCTCACCTGCCAAAATGCTCTCAACAGTGCCGCTGGCACAAATATACTGCGGCAGCCCATACAGAGCGGGCGGGCGGGCGCAACAGAAGCAAGAAAGCAGTTCAACACAACACACTGGCAGCCAGGCGAAGCTGCACACTCAAGCATGGCTCGAGGACGGTTCATGTGCTACTTACGGTTTGCGGCACGCTTGGCCGTGTGCTGAACCCACCGCAGTGCGACCCGACCACAAGAAACCAAAATCTGGTGCACTCCAATGAAATTATTTGAAGGTCTCGCCTGGCATCTGGATTTAGGGACTGCGGGGAAAAAATACTCATAGACTAGGCCTGCAACATGGCAGATCCCGCACGAGTTGAAAAGCCCAAGATTTGGAAAGTTCACGGCCTGAAAGCTCCAAATCTTGCGCTTTTCAACTCCCAGGCAGGTCGCCGGCCCGCAGACTTTGGGAGGGTTTAAGGCCATCGCTGTGTTCCAAAGAGGTCCTCAGCTCAAGCCCGCCAGGCTCTGGATACACAAATTTTCCGCGAGTCTGGCTAATGACTAAGAATGCTTGAGACTCTGGGGAAGAAACATATAAAGTTCGGTGTACCAGTGTGTGTATATATATCTACATAAATGAAAACCACATACAAGTATAAATGTAGATGTAAACAGAAATATTATGTGTAAGTATATATATATATGAAAAGAAACCTATATGAATGTACTTATTGATTTATTTATTTAATTATGTATCTTTGAACAAAGATAACAAATGTAACCTTTGCGCTCCTCGCAGCTTCCGGAGTCTTTGGCACTGGCGGCCTCCCGGCGCGCTTAGGGCTTAAAGGGTGTTGGTGTCAGGGTTTTAAGGTTTAGGGTTTAGGGGTTTAGGGGTGTAGGGGTTTAGGGTTTATGGTTTAGGGTTTTAAGATTTGGGAGTTTCCGAAGATTAGGGGACCCTAGTATAGTACCCTAAATAGTGAGATCCTTATAATAAGGTCCCCAAAAGGAGCTCGGATTTGGATTGCTAGCAATGTCAGAGCAGAAACATTTCAATGGTGGGCCGTGTTGACCATCTACAATGGGGGCTCGACACGAATAGCCGGCAAATGAAAGAAATCTGTCAAGAAGCAACAGGGGAAATAAAACACCAACACCACAAACACTAAATCTGAGCACAACACCAGGAGACCGAATTTGGGGTTTACGATCTACTGTAAATTAAGGGTGCCTAAACCTGCAAATCATGGAACCATCGCTTCGGGAGGCCTGCCTGTGCCTTCCAAACTACCTGCATGCGAATAGCGAGGGCTCCAAGAAAGGGTTTACTGTTGTTTAAGTATATGGGGATTATAAGGGTATACAAATGCGAAGTCTTCCGAGCCTCAATGCTAACCTGAGTGGCCTCTCTCCTTCATCAGGCATGGTTGCGAGCCTTTTGCTTTGCGTTTCCGTTGCCCTTCGTCTTGACAGCGGTATCAATGGTAGAAGTAACAGTAGCACTAGTAGCAAATGCTTCGTTCACAGCAGCAGCAGCAGCAGCAGCGGAGGAGTTTTACAAGTAGTTGTAGTAGTAGTTGTTGTGTAGTAGTCGTCGTCGTAGTGTTAGTGGTAGTAGTGGTCGTGGTCGGTGGTGGCAGTTGTCGTGGTAGTAGTAGTAGTCGTAGTAGTAGTAGTAGTAGTAGCAGCAGCAGCACCAGCAGCAGTAGCAGCAGCAGTAGCAGCAGGAGTAGCAGTAGCAGTAGTCGTCGTAGTACTAATAGTGACAAGAAAAATCGATACGAATGGTAGTAATACTAATAGTAATAATAGGCGTCGACGTGGAACATTTCTCCTGGCCGGTAACCATCACCGAAGAGAGCAGGCGGGCCTCGCTGCCTGCGCACCGCTCCTTGGCAAGAACCTGCAAAAGCATGGACCTAGATCTAACCGTTTTCGGTAGTGTTCGCGGCGAGAGTGTTGCGAGCTTGTTGCATGCTTCAAAGCACAAGCACAACCAAACCTTCGGGGTGGAGAGTTTGCAAAGTGATGGCAAAACCTGTAGGTTTCCTTTATATGTTTCCGATTTGCTGTCGGACGTGTTTGCGGTGCCCTCAACCCTAAACCCTAAACCCCTAAACCCCTAAACCCCTGAAGCCTAAACCCTAAACCCCTAAACCCTAAACCCCTAAACCCTAAAGTTTTTGCTTTGTTGGCTTGAAGGGTTGGGCTGGTGTACCTTATACCTGAACCCTGAAACCTTGAACTCCAACAGCTTAAGCCCACAATCCAAAAAAAGACAACCCTAAACCCCTAACCGCAAAACCCTGAACCCTAAAATCTAGCATCCCTAGAGTCATAGAGACCTAAGGGGGTGGCCTGTCCCCCTTCTTCTGAGCACCTGAGTTGTTCAGCAACTGACTCTTTCGCTGCAATAATAGCTCGGACTTAATTAATGATACTGATTGACAGTCAAATACTTAATTGAAAGAATTCCTCAGCGCAGCCCAACGTCAAAGATGTTCGGCATTATTCCAGGACCCGTCCAGAAGCTTGGACGAGATCTCGTCCGCATTCCAGGTGCGTGCCTTCAGTGCCAAACTGACTCCGTACTGCACGACTCGACGAGCGAGCGCGTACGCCCTCTCGTGCGAAAGGCTGGCTGCAGCAGTGATCGCCTGTCATGGTTTTGGGTTTAAACTGAATCTGACTGAATGGTCTCCCTGTCTCATACCAAAATTCCTTGGTTCATTGTTCTCATCCGAAATCCCTTAAACCCCTAAGCTTACACCCAAACTTGGCCATGTCACTACCCAGGCATGGATGTCTGCTCGGACGCACTCAAGACCCCAGCACATGTCATAGCAGATGTCGTACAGACGCCCGACGACCATTCGATTTTGGTAATTGTACTCCGGGAGGCAGGCGTCTTGTAGTGCCGGGATCTCGGACGCATTACCTGAGCTGGTCTAGGAAGTAGGGACCAAAGCCTCATTACATAATTCTAAGATGAGTGTAGATAAGGTGCTTGGAGGTCTTAGCATCCCGTTCGTACATGTCTCTTTCAAAAACATCCACGGGATCTTGCCGAAGGTCGGCATGGCTCCAGCACTCGAGGCTTCCAAAAGCAAAGGCTTCAGGGATCTCGGGCGTATCTATTGGAGTGCTGTCACTATCAGTCTGCTTGTGAGCTGCTTAGAGCTGCCACAATGGCAGGTGATGTCTGTCTGCTTGTGAGCTGCCTGCCCATGCACTGTTTATGATGATCCCTGGGTCCTGGTGTCAGTGCCACTCGGACGTGTCATGATCCAATGCCCAATCCTGAGCCCACCTCGCGATATGTAGCAAGTTCTGCTCAAAGTCCAGACTTCTCAGTGAGCAGGGTGTGTCATGTTCGGCCTCTGAAAGAAGTCAGCAGACAGGAAGTTATACACACCCCACAGGAAACACACTGATTGATTAGCGTGTATGTTGAGGGCCTGCTGCATGTCCCAATGATCTGCTGGGCCTTCATTGCAACCGGTGACCGCGCACTTGCGGCGTCAGCACTGCAAGAAAGCCTCACTCAGGGCGGCATCGAGGTCGTGGGCGAGGGTGGGGTCGCAGGTGGCCAGGAAAGCCACCACCATCGTGGGTTTCCTTGGGCCACCATGCACGTACTGGCAGAAATTGAACTTGCAGACACGTCCATGACTCCTGGGCTGACATATCTAACAGAGTGTGTTTTGTCATTTGCATACTTGGCTACCGAAGACTGTCAGGCTTCATTGGTCTCTGACAGGTGGCAAAAGTCCTTGATTTCCGGTCGGTGCCAGGAACCACGAGGACGTCGGGTTCTAAGCCCTAAACCCTAAACCCCTAAACCCTAAACCCCTAAACCCCTAACCCCTAAACCCTGAACCCTACCTAAACCCTAAACCCCTAAACCCCTAAACTCCTAAACCCCTAAACCCCTAAACCCCTAAACCCCTAAACCCTAAACCCTAAACCCCTAAACCGTAAACCCTAACTCCTAAACCCTATATCCCTAAACCGTCTCCGTTCGCACGGCCTCGAAGGAAGGTTCGGCAGGTTGGGCGTGCGAGCCTCAGGGAGCTGCCTCGGAAAGGACATTCTTTTTGTTTCTAAATTTGTTGATGGTTTTTAGGGTTTCTTTAGGGTGTTTAAGGTTTTTAGGGCGTTTAGGGGTTTTAGGGTCTTTTCGGGGTTTAGGGTTTTCAATGTTTGTTTTTGGTTTTTATGGCTTTTAGGGTTTTTAGGGTTTCTTACATGTTTAGGGTGTGTTGGGTTTCTTTAGGGTTTTTAAGGGTGTTTAGGGTTTTGGGTGGTTCTTTAGTGTGTTTAGGGTTTTTGAGGCTTTTAGGGTAGTAAGGTATAAGGGTTACACTGGGCAGTCTTTTGGCAGTCTTTGCTTTCCTTTGAAAACTTTGAAGCAAAAACTTCAGGGATTGGCTCAACAAACTGTAAGGTCCTCTGTATACCTCATTATAGAACCCTATAGTGCCCTTCAAAGGGACCCGATTATAGAAGTACTATTATGCGGCTTGAGGCTCCTGGGTTTCATTCCTCGCGGGGAGTCCTGCTAAAAGAGCTACCTAGAGTTAGAACATACCTTGCCCAGTTTGGGTAATAATACCACCATTCATCCGCTACGAAACTCGCAAAAATCTGAAACCTAGCACTCTAAGTCTAGGTCTGTCAAACTCAGAACTCGGAACCCTCCATCGTAACATTCCAGAACCGTGGATCTTGAAGCTCTCGCACACATGCATGCTTCTCTTACACCAGATACAATCCCTAAACCCTAAACCCTAAACCCCTAATCCCTTAACCCTAAACCCTAATCCCTAAACCCTAAATCCTAAACCCTAAACCCTAAACCCTAAATCCTGTCTTTGCGCACCTGCTTGAGCTCGTCAGGCCTCCCGCAGCTGTGGACCTCTCCGGCGGTTTCAATTTTGTAGGGTTTACCTTGACCCTAGGTCTGACAGGGCCTGTTTAGGGTTTAGGGGTTTAGGGTTTAGGGTTTTAGGGTTTTAGGGTTTAGGGATTAAGGTTTACCTTGACCCTAAGGAACCTCCCTTTTTAGGGTTCCCTAATAGGTAGAGTTTGAGGCTTATCAGTGTCTTGGCTTCATCGTATGATGGGCCGTTTGGCCGAACCACCGGGGCTTGGGGTTAGGGATAAAGAATAGACGCTGCAAGCCCTTCCGGCCCACGCTCCAAAATCGTCAGCCCAACACTGAAACCCCTTGAACTCGACCACTAAACCCTGCAAGCGACACACCAATAATGGGACTAACAGGAACAACAACTCTCCCAGCCCCTGGCCCTAATCCAATGCACGGCTGTGATGCACACTGCCTCAAGCGTGCCTGGAACATACTAGTTCTAAGCAACAACCTACAGCTCGCAGAACAGGAAATCCCTAAACCCTAAACCCTAAACCGCAAAACCCTAAACCCTAAACCCTGAACCCTAAACCCTGAACCCAAAAAACAGCAAAACCCGGACTCCTCTTGGCCGGTGGCGACTTCGGGGGAGTCTTGGGCGCGGCTGGCCTTCGTAGTTTCGGCATTTTTTGACTTTTAGATTTTTGTGATATAACGATTTAGGGTTTAGGGTATGTTGGCTTACCCATAGGCCCCAAAGGAGTTGCTTCTTGGGGTTCGTATATAGAACCCCATAACCAAAAAGAAACTACTTTGGGGCCTTAGGGTAGTAAAGGGTTTAAGGACCTACTTGTTCGGGGTTTAGCGGTACAGGAGCATGTTGAAATTCGCGGGACCCGGCGCTCTTATCCAAACTGCGACCAGCTGTGGAACTAAGAGTCTCGGTACTGCAGGATCATCCTAACCAGTGATATGGGCGGTTGTCCCTTTTGGGCACCCTACATAGTACGTGCCGTATTATAATAAGGGCCCAAAGGGACCCTAATATTGACAACCACCCATATGGCCGCAGGATGACGGCGCTACGACGACAGCAGCCGCTGCTGCTCCTGTTACCACTCACACGATCAACCCTTCTTCCTCTCAACCCAGAACATCTCCAATCCCGTAGCCCTTGTGACCTGAACCCAAATCCATAGAGCTCAAACCCTCCAGCCGCAAACTCTTACATGCGAAAGTCTGCGCAAGGTGAATACCTGTGGGTCGGGGTTTGCGTTGTCATTGCTGCGCAGGTGATGCTTGGGATAATGCTTGTCATCACTTAGACTAATGCCAACAATGTTCGAATCTGTTCAGAATGAAGCTGGAAACTAAAATAAATGTACTAATTGTTGGTGTTCCTTGCTGTTTGGGTTTAGGGTACGCAGACAATGCGTGTCCAAATTCACGCCCTGTATTGTAGCACAAGTAAGGCAACTAGGTCGGCCGCTGCAAGCCTCTGCAAATATTCGTAAATAAGATCCCTCAAGCACAACAAGGGACAACATGAGATGCCCCAAAGGCCTACCTAGATATATGTGTACGGTAAACCCAAGCCGAACCCCAGCGGCATGTCAGTAAGTTAGGTTTTAAGAACCTCAATTGGGCTTACAAGTACTTGGAAGTATAGATACCTTATTTATGACCCTCGTTACTAAATCCCAAGATCCTTTAAGCAGGCCAAGTCGCGGACAGGACGAAGAAGGTTCAGGGTTTAGGGTAGAATACTTCCAGGACAAGCAGGAGGGGCAGTGCTTGCCAAAGACGGCAGAGGGATTTGCCCGCAAGCCTTTGAGTTGAATATCTGCTGCAGGGTTTCAGGTTTAGGGTTCAAGGTTTAGGGTTTAGGGTTTAAGGTTTAGGGTATGCTCCACTCCCCTCCTCTTCCTCCGCAACGGGCTTCCAGAACCTTACACCCCTAAATCACCGTTAGCCGAGTGTGCAGGCAAACTGGCAAAGCCTTACCTAAAACCCTAAACCTTAAACCCTAAACATCAAACCACAAACCTACCTATGTCCTGAGTTGCGGAGCGCCGCTTTGCAAAACGCATTTCATGGTGCTGGGCTCCCATACCAAGAGGATGACATGGTAACCATGAAAGGGACTTGGGTCTCATTGTAGTGGCCGTAAACATTCGAGTAGGTATCGGGGAGTCACATCATACATGCCGTCATGTGGACTAAATGGGGATACCTAACCCAGGTCACGAAAAATAACCTCATCACAAAACCTCAAAGGTTAACCTGACGTACGAACACCCACCCCTACAAACCCCTCATCACCTCACTTACCTTTGGTTAGTAGGGAATGGAAGAATGGTAGTAATAGTAGTTATAATTGTTTTCCATTCCTCCATTCCCTACTAACCAAAGGTAAAGATCCCTTTAAAAGAACTCTAAACCCCTATAGATCCTTTTACAGGAACCCTATTATTCCCTACTAACCAGAGCTAAGCTCATCCACCCTTCCTCCCTAAACCCTAAACCCTAAACCCTAAACCCTGAACCCTAAACCCTAAACCCTAAACCCTAAACCCTAGAACTGTGGCCTCGCCGGAGCGCTTTCGGGTGGCCTTGGCACCCTGGCAAAGATGGCGCAATGCAGGGGGGGGCCTTGAATGATTAGAGTAGGGTTCCTTTAAGGGGCTCCTTTAAAAGGGTTCCTATAAGGTTTACTATATGGGTACTATGATAAAGTAGGGGCCTTAATAATCAGAGTAGGATTTGGGGGTATATCATACTATGATTGTAATAAGGAGACCCCAGTATTGGTAGTTAGTGGCCCCTACAGTACGGCTTTGGGGATTGAAGGCTTCAGGGCTCAGAGCTTCGTGGCTTGGTGGGCTGTAGGGCTTGGGGCATGGAACTTCTCAGCAAGAGCAGCAATAAGAGTCATGGCGGCCATAGCAGCTATCACAGCGCTGAAGTACCCTCAGGAAAGCTGGTGTTCAAATTTTCAGACGAGGTCCCTAACAGAAATAGCATTGCATAAGTTGTAGAAGCATCATCCTTCAAGCATAACCAACAGACAGAACCACCGCAGCAAACAGAACACTCGTGAAAACCTCATCTGTTGCCCACTATCTAGCCGCCAGAGCGACGACAAGAGAGCCTCAGCATCAAGCGAACTCAGCTGATTCTCGAGCTGATGGCTCAAGGCTTCGCTAAAGAAGCACAGAAGGCTCATAAGGCAGAACGTCTTGTGAAGGGAAGAACCGAGCCCACGACGCACAGAACGATTATATACGGGTTTAAGTGCAGCATGTAGGGTTTAGTTTAGGTTTAGGGTATAGCGTGCAGTGCTGTACGAGTATAATGTTTGGGATGTAGGGCTTTGGGCTTGTATAAAATCGCTGGCAGAAATACCGCTGATAGTAATCATCGGAGATGCCGCAAAAATAGCATGCAGGACAAAAGCTAAATCACAAATCCCAAACCCTGAACCCTAAACCCTGAATGCTAACCTCTACACCTACTTGGAGGTTCATGGGTAGTTATAGGTGGGATTACAAGCCCCCTAAAATGGGGTATAACTACAGTTACCCTACTTATAACCCTACTTACAACTACCCATGAACCTCCAAGTAAACTCGAAACCCTAAACCCCTAAACCCCTAAACCCTAAACCCCTAAACCCCTAAACCCGAAACCCTTAAACCAAAAACCCCTAAACCCGAAACCCTCAAACCCGAAACCCCTAAACCCCTAAACCCGAAACCCTTAAACCCTAAACCCCTAAACCCGAAATCCTCAAACCCGAAACCCCAAAGCCTTGCTGTGTTTCTCTGTCAAACCCTTGAGTCGAGCCTGCTTGGCACGCTCGGCGCACTGGCCGGCCTGGTCTTGGGCGTGGTCGGCCTGCGGGTTTGAGTGAATGAACAAAGGAATGAGACTAGACGATGAATGAATCAATGCATGAGTGAATGAATGAATGAATGAATGAATGGATGGATGGATGGATGGATGCATGGATGCATGGATGCATGGATGAATGAATGAATGAATGGGATGAATGGGATGAATGGGATGAATGGGATGAACGGGATGAATGGGATGAATGGGATGAATGGGATGAACGGGATGAATGGGATGAATGGATGAATGGATGAATGGATGAATGGATGAATGGATGAATGGATGAATGGATGAATGGATGAATGGATGAATGGATGAATGGATGAATGAATGAATGAATGAATGAACGAATGAATGAATGAATGAGGAAGGAACGAACAAAAAGGAGAATGAGTGAATGAATTCGGGAATGAAGGAACGAACGAAGGAAGAAACGAAGCAAGCACCGAGGGACTGACTGAATGAATAACTGAATCAGTGAGTGAATGAATAAATGGATGAACAAATGAACTTCTCAAGGAATGCGTGTATGAATGCATTGCATGGCGTGGCACGGCATGCCAGGCATTGCAGGGCATGGCGTGACATGACATAGCATGGATGGCATGGCATGGCATGACATGGCATGACATGGCGTGACATGGCGTGACATGGCGTGACATGGCATGGCATGGCATGCATGCATGAATGGATGGATGGATGCACAAACGTACATTTACAAACTCTTTGGCTTCGGCTTTGGATCTAGGAGTGCCCGGCCATCTTTGCATTGGCTGCGTTTGTCAGACGTAGCATGTGAATCCTAAGCTCTGCTTTAAGCCTGGGCCCATTGATCCTAAGCTTTCCTAAACCTGCCCGAAACCTGTAATCCGAAAACCCTAAAGCCAAGCTCTGAACCTTGAACCCTGAGCCAAAGACACTTGACCTGTGCAATCTGACCTGCGTGGAGCACTCGGTGCGCTTGCTGCATTAGGCGGCCTGCAGTGTAGCAAAGAAACGGCTCAGGCCTCAAAACCTTTCCTGAGCTGTCCTTAAGCCCTTTGAAAACTATTTACTATTCTGTTTCTCTACAAAATTATAGGGATAATAAAAAAAGATCCCAAAGGACAACCCAGTTTCATCCAGCAAAAGGATCGAGCGGTCGGCGTTCGGGTCATTAGGCATCTTGGGCTTTGATACGCATTAGATCGCTGCCTGTGAAGGAGTCCCTCAGGCTATCTAGTTCATGGTCGGGATAGGATGAATAATGTACATGTTTACCCCTTACTAGTTCAAATACCCAGAAACATGCAAAATGTTACCCAACTATGGCAAAGCTATGGTTGTTGAGCATTTGCCAAGCAAGTTCCAGCTGCACATCGGAGTTTCCGAAAATTACGGGTACCTTATTTTGGGGTCCTTTTAAAAGGGATCCTACTATTTAGGGCACTATATTTGGGTCCCCTGTTTTCAGAAACTCCCACGTGACTCCACACTGCATCCAAGCATGACCGTCTGCGGAACTTCGTAACACTTGCAGCCTGTGACAAGAACCCCTACTCAACAAAAACTCAACAAGCCCAACAAACATTGTCAGGGGCCCATACAGAAGCTGTAACAACTAGGAAACCCCAACTCAGTAAACCCTAAACACTGACATCCTGTGCCACCAAAACCCAAATCCGAAAACCGAACACACGAACCCTGTGAAACCTCGACACTAAAGCGGAAACTCAACACTCCAAGCCTTGAGCTCAAGCAGGCCGAAAGGAAATCCCCAAAGGACACCCTTGTAGCCCCTATATGATACCACCCAGGAATTTGAGTGAATATGCCAAAATTACCCTTACCGCAACATACCCTGATAAACCACAATATGCCATAAAATACAATAGCCTTTACCACGTCATACTAACCTTAGGTATTTTGTAGTAGTACCCAGGGACAGGGATACTCAGCTCAGCAGTGCACGGTCTCGAAGGCTCCCTCGCAACCGTCGGTGTCGTCCTGGCTAGGGTGGCTGACACACACGGTGTTTTGTAAAACATTTGTGGTATACCATGGTACAGTATGGGTATACATGGCATATTATGGTATAGTAGCGGCGTACTTTGGCATACTATGGTAGGTTATGGAGCATTATGGCTATATTATGGGTATAACTCTTATGGGTGTATTCATGAGTCGAAGCCACAGGGAGCCCAGGTCTTCGGTTTGCTGTGGTGCGCGAGTGCTCAGTGCTTGGCGACAGGAAGCAGCCCCCCACAGGGATGCGTGCTGGGTTTCGGGTGTTTTGTATCGGCCTTAATAATTAGAATAGGGTCCCTTTAAGGGGTCCTTTAAGGGGTCTATAGGGGATCTCTAGCAGGGTTTTATATTAGGGGCCTTTATTAACAACCTAAACAGAATCGGGTTTTGGGGCCCAACACCCAAAAGAGAATATGAAATTACTAAGGCCCCTACAGTAAGCCGGAACAGCGCGACAACCTCGGGGTTGTGTTACTTTCTTCTTACCTTTGGTTAGCAGGGAATGGAAGAATAGTAATAATAGTGGTTATACTTGTACCCCATTCCTCCATTCCCTACTAACCTTTGTTTCTTGAGGCCCTGAGTGGGTGCTACTGGCCCCGTGGTTGTGGGAAGGCTGGCGCACTGGATGGACTTGCGACCACGGGGATAAGCATTGACATTAGTTTAGTTGTGATTTTGAGGGGATAAGCAGTCATAGTATATTAGCTGTGATTTTGATACCGACTGTGGTTGTGATTGTTGGGCGGCTTGGTTTGCAATGGTTGGGGCTTTTGGGCTTCGCGGCATAGGGTTGACGGCAGTTCACCTTTACGGTATCGGGATATGGGAATTATGATGTCTCGAAACCACACATTCCGAAACCGAAATTGCACCCCACCGCCGCTCGCATGTGGTAGAACACTGCAAAACCCTCGAACCAGCGTCACTCTCGAACCTGACAAGCTGCAGAACCCCAGGAAAAACCGCGACACCCTAGCCTAAACCCTGCCCCAACCCTCCGCCAAGGCCTAAACCCAATCCAAAACCCCAAACCAAGAATCCTGAACCCAAAACCCTAAATCCTAAATCCTGAACCCTAAACCCTAAACCCGGACCAGACCCGAAGTTAGCATAAACCCTACAGCCTGAACCCAAATCCTAATCCGGAGCCGGAGCCCTTCCACAGCCCAGTGCCTACTCCCAATGCTCCGCTGCCTGAGTGACCAGCTCGGATCAACTGTTCGAATGCCGTTTAGAATCCAGGACAGTATCACTACCATGCTACAACCACCACTACTAGCACTACCACTACCACCACCACCACCACCACCACCACCACCACCACTACCCCCTAAACCCTAAACCCTAAACCCTAAACCCTAAGACTGGGACTGGGTCTGAGGTCTGGGGTCTCCAGTTGTTTGTCATGAGACTTGTCGACTCGAACAGAAGCGTTCGCCATCCTAGGCCCACGACTTCACTTCTGCCCTCGCTGGCCTCGACAGTTGAGAGTTTATGGCTTCGGGTGCAGACTAAATCTCGGTCTTCTGGTTTAATTAGGGTTCAGGGTTTGGGCTCCGAGTGCAAATTAGTTGTGCGAAGATCTACCATGATTACCATGAGCACTGTTTTGCTTATGAGTACCAATACCAGTACTTTCGCCTATCAGGGTTACTCTTCATGCGGCAATCTTTAAATGCGGGGCGCGCAGTTGACATAAGAGAGTTTCCGAAAATAGGGGGCCCTAATATAGTACCCTAAATAGTAAGATCCTTATTACAAGGGCCCCCAAAACAAGGTACCCCTAATTTTCGGAACCTCTAGACCCTAAACCCTTTGCTAGAACCCTTATCGATCCCTTTAAGGAACCCTTATAGATCTCGTTAAAGGTACCCCTAATTTTCGGAGACTCCCAATAAATTGCTCAACCCTGAAGGGAGTCTTCGGGCAGCGTAGGCTCCTCCTAGGGCACTTCGACCGCTTCGTTGCAGAGTTTAGGCTTAAGGGCTTCAGGTTTTGATCTGTTGAGGGTATTTAGGGTTTAGGTTTTAGGCTTAAGGGCTTCGGGTGTTTATCTTTTGAGGACCTTGTTGTTAAGGGCTTTAGGTTCAAGGTTCAAGCTCGCTCTTCTTGAGGGTTTGCTTTCAGAAGTTTCTAGAGCCTTTGGGGACCCAAGCAGCCGAATGTAAGAGGAGGGGTGTGTAGTGCTCAGGGCCGAGAAGTCCGCAGACGCTTTCCCGACGAAGCTTTACAAGGTTTTGAAAGACTGGCGGAAAGACTGGCTACCTAACTGATAAACCCCACTCCGTTACTATGGACGATCTTAGGGATTCTCATGATAAACCTACTCCCGCTACAAGGATCAGATTCCAGAAACGATAAACCCCACTCTCTTCACGGAGATTATCATAGTGAGCTCTTCTTGTCTTTGCTGTTCGCATTGAACTGAACAGGCATGATGTACTACTACTGATCGTTAATGCTCAACCCATCAACCCATGTACCCCAACCGCAGCGTGAAGCCTTTCGAGCTTTGCAATTTAGGGTGACGTTTTTGCGACTGCTCGCTTTGATGGTCATCATGATGCTGCTGCTGGTCATGCCCGGGTCAGGGTGACTGTGACGGGATTTGTGATATTGGCCGCTATGGCGAATGTGATCGTAATCGCTATGGTCGCCATACCACGATTATGACCATGACGATATGACGGATGCTGACGCTGATCTGATCATGACGAAGGTGATGGCCACGGTGGGCATGCGATGATAATGCTCAGCAGCAGCAGCAGCAGCAGCAGCAGCAGCAGCAGCAGTGCGTTCCAAGCTGTCAGCTGGGGCAGGAACCTGCTGACCTTCATCGAATAAACCAGTAATACGGGGTTTTGTCAAGGTATTGGACTACATAGTGCATAGGCCGCTAACTGACTAACTGACTCACAGACTCGCTGGCTCACTGGCTTACTGAACTAATTTACAACCACGAAACCCTAAACCTTCCGCCTAAAATCGCCCGCACCCTCACTATTCTATCATTAATATTCCATTCAAGTGTGTAAGGAGATATCTTTTGCCAATTTGAATCATTAGTAAAAACATCCGTTTTTTGCATCATTAAAGATAGCAGCCCCCACATCGGCCTGACCGGATCGGCTTTGGGCGCTGCTGGCCTGCTTTCGGTTATGCAGGAAGAGGGTTCGAGATGCCGAAGGCTCCGGGGGCGAATAGTTTCGGGTTTAGGAGGAGTTTAGGAGTTTAGGGTTTAAGGATTAGTGTTTAGGGTTTAAGGATTAGGGTCTGGGAGCATCATTGGTTTTTCTGAGTATCATATGGGCTTTGTAAGAGTCTTGTCTTAAAAGGATTAAGGGTAGGCATTACGGAGTGCAGGGTCTTCAATCCGAGGGCTTCTAAAGGGTCTCGTGCAGGGCTTTGGGCTTGGGGCTCCAGAGGGTTTCTGTCGGCTTGGACACATTGTTATACAGGATTTTTCCACGGTCTCCTTGGGAGTTTGGTGCTTAGGCTAGGGTTTGAATGCAGTAAGACCTATGTAGGGCGTTGGAACTAGATTTCAGGGTTTGGGCTTTAGGGTTTTGAGTGCGTTAGGATTTAAGGCTTTGCAGGTAGAGTTGAGGGTTAAGGGTTTGACTCGTGCCTGGTGCTTCCGGTGCTTTCGGGGAGGCATACCTTCTTGCAAATCCGGATTTGAGGGTTCGGGTTCACCGCTTGCACATGTCGAGCGATAGCATGCCGCTGGGAGGCATTGACTCCAAACCCCCTAAATTACTAAACCCTAAAACTTAGAAGCTGCCCCCACCCTTTGGTAGTGACTATAAGGATTATATCAGCGCCCTATTCTATTCCTATTATACCACTATTACAGTGTGGGGGCCCCTTCTAACCTAAAACCCTCAACCCTAAACTCCGAACCCGGAGCCCCAAACCGTAACTCTAAGGTGCAACTATTCTCGGCCACAGCTTCGGACCGCTCGCGAGTGTCCCAAAACAGGGGTTCAACGTTCAGGGCTTAGGGCTTACGCAGTTTTGGGTTGAACTTTAGGGGACTACGGTTGATGATATAAACCCTGCATTACCTTGAGGACCCTAAACTATGGGAATTATGGTCTATTCCTTATTATGGGTAATGCAGGATTTATATCATCAACCGTATTGCTGTCTTGTCAGTATCAGTTTGTTTTCGTTTTAACCTGGCTTCATGATGCGTGGTAGTACTCTTATCAAAATCAGAAACCATCCTTCGTGAACCTGGACAGCTTGTCTTTGGGGGAGGCACTCAAACCCCTAAACCAAAAAGCTTGAAGCCCCAAACCCTCAACAAGCTCTAAAATCCTAAACCTGAGACCCTCAACTCTGTGCCCCTCCACCTCTGGCTCCACGATCTGTGTGCGAACGTTTGCCTGCAGGAAACGGTCTGAAAAAGCTAAGTGATCCTTGGGGCTTCTTGTTGTGCTTGTCATGTCTGTGGTGCGGGGGAAGAAAGGGTAGATGTGTGGCTCTGGGGCGTTTGAGTGTTGTTTTGTATGGATTTGGCGTAAGCTTTACACTCTGGCTTGAGTCGAGTGCTGTACGACTTTAAGTCTTCAGAAGTTGCAGAAGTTTGGGCGTTAACAGTTTAATGTTTCGGGTTTCGGCTTAAGGCTGCAGGCTTTGGAATCGAATCACTGCTGCTGGGGTCTCAGCAGTTGCTTTTTTTGGAAGTTGCAGGAGTTGGGGCTTCTTCTTGAAAAGGTTTGGGTTCAAGGTTTGGGTTCGGGGTGAGGTGGAGGCTTGGTCTTTCTGCGTTTTGGGTTCCCCCCCGAAGACATAGAAAATTCTTGTCTGAGGTGCAAAGTTCAGGGTTGAGGGTTGGGCTTTCTAAGGCTGCCATACCCTCCCGACTGTACACTGTAGAAAGCGGAGTAATTCTGGCTGGCGCGTCGGCGCAGCTACCAGGTGCGATTTAAAGGCAGGGTGGGCTTGAAGGAGCTGTTTTAACCCGAGGAAATCCCTTAAGATTCTGAAGTCCCTGAACTGGTTAGGGGCGGTGTGGTCCAGGTGATAGTGGTAGATACGCAGGGCTCTTTCTACTGTTAGTTCATACCAGTAACGGCAGGGGCGGCCTCTATGTTTGGATTTGGTAAACTTTAACTCTATCCTTGCAACCCGGGGAGAAGACTACGTGGTGCAGTGGGTTCGTGGGCGGTTTAGCCAGGATGTCCACTAATTGCTGAATTTGTCGAGAAAGTAAGGTCTGGGACGGGAGCGGTTTACCCGAGACCCTCCATACCCTTTTGTTGGTCTTGTTCTTTCGGGCTTCTATGGCTGTTTTGGTAGGATTGGACCAAGTGACTTGTGTTCCTAGATATTTCGCTTCCTCAGTGTTAACTTACTGGATCTCAGTTAACGTAGTGAATGTTTCCAGGCGGGGCTTGCGGGAGGGTCAGCAATTCTGTTTTGGTAAGGTTGAGCGTTAAGCCGTATAAGGAGGACTCTACTTGCATAGCACGAAGACATTCTTCCGCTTGCGGTTTAGTCACTGCAATTAGCAGGGTATCGTCGGAGTATTCTAGAAGCTAAGCTTGAACGCAACAGACAAAGCGAGAGCCTTGCATGTTGATCAGCGCGTTGCCGATACTAGTGAATGTATCACCAGATCTCCTTCTCGAAGCGATCAACACAGAGCTAGGTGATGCAACATGCGAGAGCTTGCCCTTGCCCCTGGACCATGACATGTAATCTCAAGATCTTTCGAAGAGACAAGGTGTTTGAACTCAGGGCTCTCAGTGATGCGCACCTAGTGTTCAGCCAAGCTCCCGTCCCAGCCAGAGCCGTCAAATGGCAAAGCTACAACTCGTCCCCTTGGATCGAGCTTAGCCGCAAATTGAGCCTTCGCTGAAAGCTTTTCAGCTCGTTTGTCAGGCGTAGCCCCTTTCGTAAGGAACGTAGCTTTCTTGAGTTGTTTCTCCACAGACGCAACAGCTGGTCCTGTCATGAGCGCTGCAGCTCTGGAAGCGTCAGCTATCAATCGGGGACACGTCTTCTTGCACAAGTGAGGGTTGGGTTTAGGGTTTAGGGTTTGATTAGGACTTAGGGATACTGAAAGAGTCGTTCTGAAATTTGCCTGCAGCTCCGCAGCATGCCGTGCCGAGAACCCCCGTCTTCTTGAGCCGATCCCGCAACCCTCACCGGAACCCGCATGGCGCCCTTATAATAGCATCTTACTAACCCTTATAGAACGCTTGTAGCAACCCTAGAGCCCTAAACCCTGAACCCTGAACCCTAACCCGTTCAGTGCCCCAGAATACCCCCTAAGCCCTAAACCCGTAAAGACCCTAAAACCCTAATGTAATAGAGGGGCCTTAATAGTTAGAATAGGGTTTTGCGGCCAAGTATACTATATTTTATATATATTGCAGCAAGGAACCCCCAAAATTGTATAGGTATCTAAATATTTAAGCCCCTAGAGTACGCCCTTTTCATAAGAGCCTACGTAACTTCAAAAACTCCTTATGCATAAACGCAGGCCCCAGGATCGACCCTTCTGTTTCATGAAACCCCCAAAAATAGTATTCAGCATAAGTAAAAATATTTATTTAAGCCCCTACCTAAACCCTAAACCCTAAACCCTTAACCCCTAAACTCCTAAACCCTTAAACCCTAAACCCCTAAACCCTAAACCCAAAAACCCTAAACCCACCCCCTTTGTCATCAAACCCCCGATCGGGGCCTCACTCTTGGCGCAGCCGCCTTGGGCATCGGCCTGCCCGGCTCCCATGAAGGTTTAGGGTTCCTTTAAAGGGAACCTAGGGTTCCTTTAAAGAGTACCTAGGGTTCCTTTTAGGGTTTAGGGATAAAGGGTTTAGGGTTTGGGGTTTAGGGGTTTAGGGGTTTAAAGTTTAAGGTTTAGGCTTCAGGGTGTAGGGTTTTAATGTTCCTGCAAGGGTTCTGTAGGTTGTCGGAGTTTGGGGCTTGAGTCGCCTGAGACACCATTGAATAAATTGAATACGCACACCGTACACCTCCATGACCGTCTCTTCATAATTGCTGTGGAGCTGTCGGACGATATTTCCACCTCCGACAGAAATCGTGAATCATATGATATGACCCTCAGACAAACCAGCAAAAAAGCATCACACCACAAAGCTTGAGACACAACAAAAAAAGTCCTAAAACCAAAAGAAGTGAGTTATTGACCCTAAACCCTAAAAGGAACCCTACGTACCCTTTAAAGGAACCCTAGGCTCCCTTTAAAAGGAACCCTAAACCCCCCGGAGGCCTCATCGCCGGGTCGCTTCCCGATGGACGGGCCTTGAAGCTCTATTTTAGGGTTGAGGGCTGCAGGGGTTTAGAAGTTTCGGTTTAGTGCTTTAGGGGTTTAAGCTTCTTTTTTTAAGGGCCTTTTAAGGGTTTAGGGCTTTAGGGGTCTAGGGTTCTTTTTTCAAGGGTTTAGGGTTTAGGGCTGCAGGGGTTTCGGGTTCTTTTTGTTAAGGGCCTTTAAGGGTTTAGGGTTCAGGGTTTAGGGCTTAGGGGTTTAGGGTTCAGGGCTGCCGGGGTTAAAATAATTCGGACAGGGTTTTGGGTCCCATTATACTATAATTATAACAAGGCAAATCCTGCATTTCGCATAATAAGGAGTATACCATAGTTCCCATAGTTTAGGGTCCTCAAGGTAATGCAAGATGTATATCATCAACAGTCGGGTTGAGGGCTGTACGTGTAGTGGTTTAGGGGTTTCGGGCTTTATGAAGCGGTCGTCGGACGATCCAGGCGAGACTTAAGGGTTTTGAGGTTTAGGGATTAGGGTTTCGGGCTCGATGGGTTCACAGATTTAGGGCTTCGGGGTTCAGGGTTTCGAGGTTCAGGGGTTTAGGGGTCAGGGATTCAATGGATTGGGGCTTTACGGTATAGGGTCTATGTGAAGGTCACAATGGTGGGGTGTGAATCAGTGGCTTCACGAGGGCTGGGCAGCATCTAATGAAGGTTAATCTTCCAGCTGTCTCTGCCCCTCTGTCAGTCACGGTTTGGAGTGCTGGGTTTGTGGGCTAGAAATTAGGGTTTCGGAAAGGGCTTCGGGTAAGGGGTTTGGGCTACGGGCTCAGGGCTTGGGGCTTCGGGCTTTGACTGTAGATTTGGGGCTGAGGGGAGAATAGTTGTACAAAGACCGGTAGCACTTGTACATATGGCAATCATCAACAGAAGTAGTACTACGAAGCAGGGTAACACACCAAAACAAAAACTCACACTTGCGAAGCCAAAAAACATAAAACAACAACTCCAAATAGAGAATCCATATACTACAATGCTGAAAGAAAGTAGTAGGGATGTGCGCGTAGGACAGACTTTTTGAAACCGTGTAAAGCCCTGAGAAAGCCATTATGAACCCATCTCACACCCCAGAAACTAAAGACCCCCAAAATGCCAGATATACTGATATACCCTAAACCCTAAACCCCTGAATCCCTACACCCCCCAACCCTAAGCCCTGAACTCAAACCTCAAACCCGATAAGCCACAAACCCTCCCCAGCTCAGCCGGCCGCCCGCTTGGCAGGCCTGGATCTTGGTGTCCAATCCTTGGCTGACTTCTGAACCCCTCCGAAAAAGTGAAAGCTGTAGCCTCCTTAGAATAGTTCACACAGAAGCCCAAAATGCTATAAAGTTCTAGCCTCCTTATTTGAGTATTCATACAGAAATCCAAAAAGTGAAAGTCCCAAACGCCAACCAGAAGAACGCCAAGGATCCCCTGGAGGACCCGCGTGCCAGACGCCGGGAGGAGGCGTCGACGGCTCCACGGGCAGCCTCGGCAATTTAGCGCTTTGGGGTGGTGGGGTAGGGTTAGGGTTTAGGGTTTAGGGTTTAGGGTACAGAGTTTAGGGTTTAGGGTTTGATGGTTTAGGGTTGAGGGTCCAGGGTGTTGAGCTTAAGGGTTTAGGATTTAGGGTCAAGAGTTCGGTTTAGGGCTTTAGGATTTAGGGTTTCGGTTCAGTTTCTAGCCGAGCTCAACTCAGGAAATCATCCCTACCCTTTAGAACCAGTAAACTTTTGGTTAATTCAAACTTTAACTTAGAGGTTGGTTTAAGGCTGAAACCCTGAACCCCAAAACCCTGGACAAAAACCCTGAGCCCCAAGACCCTGGGCCCTGATCCCTTCAAAGCCTTGGCCTTAAACTGAGCCCCAAGCCTAGGCCCTAAACCCTAAACTAAACCCTAAGCCCCAAACCCTTCGCCCTAAACCCTAGCCGGCGAAATCGCCCTCTTCCAACGAATGACACACGCGAAATCGACAAAAATCCAGTGAAAGCCCGGTCGACGGGCTCTTCGTTGGAACTGGCGATTTCTTTTCGCCAGCGGAACTTCCACAAATTGAAAAATGAAGCAATCGCCATAGTCTAAGGAATGCCCTCCGAAATCGCCATATTCCCAGGAATGCCCGGTCTTCGTTGGAAATCCAAGGAAGGAAATGACATATCACATATTCCAACGAAGGGCTGGCTTCGTTGGAATCCGGCAATTCATTCATTGGAGTTTGGCGAAATCCCGGAAATCGCAATTTCCAACGAATGGAATATGGCGATTTCTTTGGCGAATAGAAATCGGCAGTTTCCAGCGAAGGCCGGCATCGTGAGAATATGGCGATTCCTTCGCGAGATTTTGGCCAACAACCAGCGAAATCACATATTTCAAAGTAAAGTTTAAAATCATATGATGAAGGGTGTTTAAGGAAGCTTAAAATCATATGATAAAGAGTGTTTAGGGTGTTGAGCTTCAGGGCTTTGGGGCGCAGGGTCTGTTGAGGGCTCTAGGGCTCCAGGGTTCAGGGCGTGAGGGCTCTTCGGCTTCCCTTTTTACGACCCTAAACCCTAAACCCTAAACTCTAAACCGGGGTGAACGGCTCTGCTATTTGTTGGGGAGGGTTCTGAACCTCCCATTCAACTTAGGTACATCTGACCCGTTCGGGTGTTTACGGATCGCGTCCTCTTGGCTTGTTGTATCTGCTCCTGCCCTGCCCTGCCAGCCCTGCCCTGCCCTGCCCTGCCTGCCCTGCCCTGCCCTGCCCTGCCCTGCCCTGCCCTGCCCTTGCCCTTGCCCTGCCCTGCCCTGCCCTGCCCTGCCCTGCCCTGCCCTGCCCTGCCCTGCCCTGCCCTGCCCCCTGCCCTGCCCTGCCCTCGCCTCCTTGCCATTGCCTGTCCTTCCTGCCCTGCCCCTGCCGGCACAGGCCGCGAGGACCCACAACCCGACAGAAACCATTTCAGCAGTGATTTGTGGAGAAATATTGTTGTTTACATGTCAAGCTGCGAAAGGAAGCAGAGAGCAAGAAAGCCCCTCAAGGGGGGCTTGGGGGGTGAACCCTAAACCCTAATTGAGAATAGTTGGGGTGGTTGGGGCGGGACTACATGCTGACGCAAGCGCGCGATTAGTGGGCGCGCCCCCCCTATTCCTAAAGTAAAAGGCGCACCCACCGCGCGCATACTGTTACACACCCTAAACCCTAAACCCCAATCCCTAAACGCTACTCGGGAGGGCTGGGGCAGTGGCTTCGGAGGAACTGGCGCCCCGTTGGCAACGGCTTTTCCGGAGCCCTTGGCCTCACGCGAGTTGGGCAAGTCGGTTTAGGGTTTAGGGTAACCTAGGGTTCCCTTAAAGGGTACCTAGGGTTCCTTTTAGGGTTTAGGGGTGCAGGGTTACGGGTTTAGGGTTTAATGGTTCCGTTTAAGGCTGAAGGGTTTGGGCTTAGGGTTTAAGAGAAGAGTTTCCGGGTGTAGGCGGGGTTTAAGGTTTAGGGTTTCGGGGTGAGGCGGGGCTTAAGAGGTTTAGGGTTTCGGTGTGTGGGCGCGGTTGAAGGGTTTTGAGTTTAGGGTTTCGGGCTGTCGGTGGGATTTCAGTTTAAGTTTCGGGGTGCAGGGGGGGGTCTTGTACGGGTTTAGGGTTTTGAGGTGTAGGCGGAGTTTAGGGTTCAAAGGGTTTAGGGTTTCGGGGTTTTAAGGGTTTGAAGCAGGAACTGGATTAGTGAGTGTCCAACCACACAAACGAGCGCACTTTTTGGTCTGAGCCCAAGACGTCTGTCGTACAGGGTGCGTTCAGATCTAACTCAAAAGACTACGCTCGCATGAGGACATGTCAACACGGCACTCCAAGACAGGGAAATTTCACACCCGTCTTATCTGTAGTGTGACGTCCGAATCATGCTCGAATTATGGCCGCTTTGGGCCAAGCCTACTTCACCGGATTATACCGGGAGCTTGCGCAATCAACCGAGCCGAGTGCGGCGACTCAAGGCTCCAGGCTGAGTTCTTCAATCGCGAAGCGGAGTGCTTTCGGTACTCTCGGTATTCTGTGCGGCTTGCGCGGGCACATCGAGTACCTGAACGAGATTGCGATCAATGCTGTGATTGATCAAAAGCGGTTTCATACTCTTAGTGAGACAATCCGCAAGTTGTAAATGCGTCGGTATCCATCTCAACTCATCGCCAAAGGGATGGTACAGAGCGTGCGTTAGCTCGTCCTCTTCCCAAAGTCTTTGGCGGAGTCCGGACATCTCTATGGCAAGGCGTTTATCCTCGCAAGACTTTGGAATCGACGCAGTCAAGTGATCCGAAAGGGACCTGCAGTCCGTATACTGCAGGTGGAACATCGATCTCTTGGCGACTTCTTCCCAGTTCTGTGACCGGGGCAGTTTGCCGAGCAGTTCGAGTACTGCTGCTCGAATGCGGTCTCCATGCTCTATGGCATGTTGCAACGAGTAAGCCTCACACTGGAGTGTGGCGCGACAAACCCGTTTCATGGTGGACGAGGAGAACGAAATGAGGTGCATCTCATGCGTTGGCGCGTTCTTGTCCACCGCCGACTGTGCGGAAGTGAGGTAGTGGAAACGGCCTCTCTGCGACTTATGGTTCGCCTCTCCTGCAAAGGAGGCATCGCAAAATGTGACGACCGCCAGCTCCCCTGTATTCCAGGGTAACTTAGCGCTGTACGTGATCGGCCTATCCGCATCTCCTAACGCCAGTGCTACTACGCGATTTGCCTCACGGAGCGTATCCACCGTGGCTGTCGTAACACGCTGCTGCAGGGCATTCACCCTATAGGCAAGATCAGGCCTCGTGGCGCGGGCCACCCAAGCCAGCGATCCTATGACGGATCTCAGCGCTGTGCGCTGGCCATTCGAGACTGGAGTCGTGCCCTTTTCAGACTTATGTATATCGATCGGGCGAATTGCACGCGTGTTATCCCTACAGTTTATACTGATGGTCCCATCGGCGCTTTGCACATACTCGCGTCCGCAGAAACGGAACTTCTCAGTCTCTATGCGACCGATCTTAAACTTATCCAGCAGATTCTGGATAGCCGGCTCGCCTTCGGCGGTAGCAGCCCACAGGAAATCATCCACGTGGGTGCACAAGCAAGCGCACAAACGACCACCTTCTCCTGTAATATAGTACAGGGCTGACAGAATTTGCGAGGCATTTAAGCCAAATTCTCGGGCACTCTCCTTTATACGGAGGTAAAGGTTCCGACCCGCGTCGGTCGTGCCATACACGGGTACTCGGGCAATCATATGCCCGGCTCGCTGAATCTCTGCATCGGGCACACCCTTAGGGTGTTTAGGAACCCGAAGAATGAGGAGGCGCTCAAGGGGTTTCCCTTGGAAGTATGCGTTCGTTATATCGGCTGCTTTGAGCCGCAGGGCCAACGAAACCGCCCATGAACACAGAAGGGCTATACCTTCCGGCTCGGCCGTGGGGCTGTCTGCCCTGATATCCTCCTCATTCGAGATATGCTCGAAGTTTCCACATGCGACCAAGCGTGCTTTCCACTTGGGAGTGTATGCTGGCGTCCCCTTTAGGTGTTCATTCTTATCGGTGAGGACCCATTTGGTGGGAATGCACACGTGGCCAGCCTTTGTAAGCTCCTTAAACTCCTTGTCTGTGCAAGGGACCACTGCGTTGAATTCAGTGTACTTCTGCCATTCAGTTTTCATGGCAGCATCCAGCCCCAGCTGTACCTCTACAGGGGCTTTATGGTAATCCAGGAGCGAGGCCATGTAGCCAGCATCGACATTAGAGCCGAAGGCGTCTTCCCCATCTGGGGTGAGAGCAAAGGCCTTGGATTCCGCCGCTCGACTATCCGAGGGCTCAGCTGCTGGCACTGTCGTGCCAATCGCAGCTGTGTGCGATGCTGCTGCCAGTCCGTCGTCTTCCTCAGGAATGTAGTGACACGGATGGGCTTCTGGCAGTCCGTTAGCACGTATGTGCTCGGCAAGTTTCGAATGCTCGAGCAATATGTGCTGGGCGATATTTCGCCGATGGCATCGCCGCCAACTGGCCTCCGAACACAACAGAAGTATTCGGTGAAAGTCATCGTGAGCCTCGCTAACTATTCTAGCGATCGTGGAGAGCCCTTGGTCTGTTTGCAGGTTAGCTTCAATCCCGCCCCGATTCTTGTTGCCTAACTCGGGGGCGTGACTGTACACAACCCCTTTTGCAAAGCATGTGGCGGAAAGCTCATCACAATTGTATTGTGGATGCCGAACGCTGTACGGATGACTTCTGCAATCTACGATTTCATTAATCCCGTACTCGTGGATGCGCTCTAGGAACGTCTCGATGGGAAGATCAGAGTGACCCATGGTGTATATCCCATCGCCTTTCCTGCCAAAGGTGTTGGGCGCATCCCTATATATGGGGTAGCCTAAGTCCGACAAAAGCTGTATGTCATCTTTAGACAACTTACCGAGATCACTCACCGTGTATGCGGAGAGACTGTATCTTTCTCCTACAAACGGTGCGACCATGTGCACGTCCTTCGGGCGAAACTTAAGAACCTTGTTCTTAGTATCATGGACGGTGCCATACATTGTCGTGTTTTGAACACGCACGGGGGTTGTACCCGTGGCTTCTTCCACCCATAGGCCGCCTCCACGATACTCGCCCACACCTATAGTGTAGTTATACGAGCCAGGAGTGTTCGCTAGGTCTCTATGGGCCTCTGCGCCTCTGTTGGTAAGCTGAACGCTACTCCACTGTGGGAGATGGTGACCGGCTTGCATACTGTGATGCAAGATGTAGTGGTTGAGGTACATGGCGAACGACGGTCTCTCGCGCGTTGGTCCAGAGACACCAACAAGACCACCGTGCCGATATACTCCCACCGCGAGGGCTATGCTCCCGGGATCTCCATCATCTAGGAGCGGGCGCGTGTACGCCTCGCGTCGGTCGCGGTCATAGGCACGAAGGAGGGCCAGACACTCATCGGGGGAAAAACCCTGAGTATGCATCAGGCCTTTTGCCATGATCTCTACTTGATCAATCTCTTCCGCAACTAGTGCATCATCACGGCCTCCTACTGGCGATCGCGACCGGGCGGTTTCGCCCGTCTTATCTTTGGCGCGAAACCTTGCAGGTGTAGATGGCGCTGGCATCGGTGTGCCGGGCATCATCGCTGGCGTCGATGGTGCTGGCATAGACACATCGTGCGCGACTGCCGGTGTAAGCGGGGCAGCTGCAGCCACTGGACGTGGCGTCGCTGGTGCTGTGACCGGATCTGCTACGCGCTCATCCTGGAACCTTTGTTCCGGCCCATGGACAATGGCTTCCGGAAGCACTGGTTCTCCTGCCAAAACGCGATGCGCTGCAACTTCAATTTCATCAGCCGGGCGCATCTTCCTAGCGTTCACAAGTACAGGGATATTCTCGTGTAATACCCAGTACGCATTCTCTGCCTCACGTCCTATGACGCGGCTAACCGTGGACCACACGACACCTGGGCTGCCAGGGACGTTATCCCGACGGTAGATAACTAAATCACCAACCTTATAGTCAGTGTCTAGAGGGGCTGCATTACGCTGTAACGCTTTGGCCACCTTGCGGGAAGTCTCTAGATGAACAAAGGCCTTTTTGGCTTCCTGCCGTGCTCTGTGCCGAATGTAATATACACTCGTCTCATCATACTTGGTGAACAATGTACCAAGGCTTTCGGACTCATCTAGCACGGAACCCGGCGTTCGAGGCTGCTTTCCCAACACGTGTTGTGCTGGGCTAAACCCTTGGTGCCTACTAAGCTCGTTCTTAGTAGTAACACTCTCGGTAACGACCGCCTCCATCTCCTCGATATTCGAGGGCTGAGTCTCCTGCGCGACTTTTCTTATGATGGCCTTAGCAAGTCCACCATGGCGTTCGACCTTTCCAATAGTCTGCGGACTCTCAAGAGGGGCGTTCTTATGGGTTATACCATGCTGTGCCAAATACTCTGAAAATTCTCCCCTGAAGTGCGTCCCTCTGTCAGTGGTTATGACTTTGGGATGTCCAGCCCACACACTGGCGGGCACTTGGGTTACCACCCCCAGATTTCACGAGCACAACTTGCTGGAAACTTGTTCCCATGTCAACTATATTGACAGCAGTATAGCGATTTCCGTAGAAGTCTTTGACCTCTAGCGCATCCATACCTATCGTATGGTTGAACTCCTTTGGGAACACGCTATCGCCTGCGACAGGGTGATGCCTGGGCACTGGAGCTGTGTCCAGGCAGACCTTACACTTGTAAAGTCCGGCAGCGGCGATGAAATCCTTGCTCGCCCGGGCCTGCTTCAGAACCTGAACCAGGACTGCGTTTGGCAGATGGCCAAACGATCGGTGCAGGCGCCTTATAGCTACCCGGACTCGTTGCGGTAACGATCTCCACGCCGCTCGGCGCTCTGCCTCTGTATTCGGAGTTCCGGGGAACGGGAATTGTTCCAAAATGAGGCGTTCTCTTTCCTCGGGCGTCAGTGCGCCACCGGCATCATCCACCCCATCAGGGGCACCTCGCTGAGGCATCTCAGCGTCGGGCACCAGCTCTGCTTCGCTGATGTCCTCAGGATCTGTGTCCTGGGCGTCGCCGACAAAGCAAGTTCGGCTAAATGCGTTGATATAGTACTCCTCAGAAATGGTACGACAAAGGTTCCAAAAGTCAGTACTATCCGTATCAACATAGCTACGGGGTATATACCCGTAAGACTCTGACCATGCTTGGAAGAGGTCCAAAGCCTTTCCAATCTCTGGGCCTATGCCTGAGATATGCATGTCTCCCCTCAAGGTAACCGTGTCCTCAAGCATTGGATAGCCGTTCGGGGTAACCAATATGATCGGAATGTTGAGGGTGTCAGCTACACACTCAAGCTCCAAACACAACTCCTCTGTGGAAGTCTCAAACCTGGCAACCACGAGGCCCGGTGGCCCGTTCTGCCTCTCGTTGATCACGCTCGCGAGGACCTGTGCCGAGGGTTCATGCAATCTAATCAGGTGATCAGCTTCTCGCATGGCAGCGTTGTACACGATTGCCTTTAAGACTTCGTCTCCCGCTACCATTTCGGTAAGGCTTGAGGTGAGGTACTTGGACTGGGCCTTGCTAAGCTTCTTTAAGCTAGCGGCTGAGGGCCCATAGGCTGCGCTGCTACTGTGGGGCAGGTCTTCGGGAGGATCAGGGCTTGGAAAAGAAATCTGGCTGGCTTGTCCTACCCACTCCCCACTGCAGACGGCCATGTATGCTTCGCGCTCTGCTCCGTCCTCCTCCATGGGTGAAACGTCACCCTCCGGGGCTGTGCCCGGGCCGGCAGAGGTGGCAATGCGCGAAGCCCGCGGGTCTGTGCCCGGGATGTACACGGCACTCAAGGCATCTGTGTCCTCGATCTGGTGTGGCACTGTGGCCGCGTCGAACGCCAAGGAAACACCCAAAGCGCGACGTATGCGCCGTCCTCCGATGGCTCTTGCGTCGGGCATGCTTGCTCGGCTCCACCGGTTTCGGTGGGCAGCTTCTCGGAGACTGACCCCGGCGGAAAGCATGCGCCTTCATACGTCCAACTGGTGCCGTCGGAGGGGTCCAGATGAGAAAACAAGTATCCTATGGGATCTATGTCCCGTAGCTTGCCCGTCGGCTTATACGAACGGCCTGTGTGGCGGGTGACCACAGTGCACTTTATGTTGTGCCGCTCGCTGAGTTCGTGGTGATTTTTATCACCAGCCCAGAAACGTCTCGGTGCATATGGACCGATCCAGCACGCTGGCGCCTGCTTCTCGCACATCACCTCATATAGGGCGGTCAGCACACCATCAGGGAAGTCCTGAAACACGATGCGCCTGTTCCACCCGAAACCTGTGTCGGGGCTGAGTCCTATGGCACCAACGTCGATGGCCAGGATCCTCTCGTCGATTTCGACGAGCTTGCCTTGCCCTGGGGGCTTCGGAAACTGACGACGGAATTCTGCCCATTCCGCGTCGTTCCACTCGTCCGACGGCCTATCGCCGTGGAAATACCACCATGACTCTCTGGCCGTCATGGGGCGGTGCGGGTTCTCCCGCTCTGGAAACCTATTGTAACCAGCACTGCCTCGGAAGCGGTGGCTCCGGCGGCTCAGGCGGGCGCCTGCTGCCAAGGTTGCTCCTGGGTCCCGGTGGATCCCAGTCTCCCGCACCTGTGCCGTCGTCGTACTCGACCTCGTCGTACACGCTGTGGGGTGCCGTCTTGCCTTTGCCCTTGCCTTTGTCGGGCTCATAATCCACCTCCGGCCGTGCAGAGGGGCGAGGATTCGTGCGCTCACGCTCGGGAGCTGTGTCCCGGCCTGCAGCACGAATGCGTTCGGGCTCGGGAGCTGTGTCCCGATCCGCACGGTCACCTGGGTCGCGGACGCGACCCCAACGGGAGGTGCGCTGGCGAGTCGGAGCCTCGGACCTATCCCGACATCTGGAGTCCATTCGCCGTCTCTCTCGGGTACGGTCACGGTGATGGCCCCTGCTCGAGGAGGAACTATCCCTCCGCCTGCGACGCGATCTGGAGCGGCGCGTAAGCCTCTTGAGCTCCACCTCGGCCCTATCGGCCCGGCGTTCCGCGTCTTCTGCCCTCTCGCGCATGTCCTGCAGCCGATCATACGCATTATCGCGCTGCCGCTTCACGTTGTTGAGGGCCTCTCTCAAGTCACTTATAGTGCTTTCTTGGCAGCGATTCGCATCGGTGAGGTCGTGGACCTCGGCCTCGAGCCTGCGAATCCGAGCCGACGACCCTGTCGGCGTCGCTGCGCGGTCCTGTGCCCCACCGGACTTTGCCGGCGGCGGTGCTGGTGTATCCTTCGGCCTCTCTATGGGGGCCGCTCCGCCCTTGGCTGACGCACCTACGCTAGAACTAGCAGGGTTAGGACCCGAGCTAAAAGTAACCGAAGGCAGGCGTCCTCCAGGGGCTGTGCCCTGTGCACGGTTCATCGCCGCAGTGAGCGAGTTCGGGTCGAACTTAGCCACATACGATGTATGTGTCTTGCCGACCAGCCCCATGCGGGTTGCAGCCTGATACGCGGTTTCGCCTGCCAGGGGAGGCCTATCAAGGGGGCCTACCCCCGTCACCGGTGCCTGTATGCGGCCCTCTGCAAGCAGCTGTGCATGAAACCGCTCAGCATATGTAGGCTGATCATCGGGGCGTGCACACTGCGGCTCCACGACAAGGATGCACTCATTATCCTCTGGTCCGTCTGTGCGGACAGCGTCGACGAAGGACCTCGTAAGCTCCTCGACCTCCTGGACTATGCCAGGGGCGCGGTGCAAACACTTGGGACACTGTCCTTTGCACGCTTTGCTGCCCATGAACGGCCAACTGTTCGCTGCACTCATGTGAGTGAGGCTGACGGAGCAATCTGGCACGAGCTCCAAAAACGTCGCATGGGTAAGGATACCCGCCGCAACAGATCTATGTCTGTTGGCTTTGCAAACGACATGCACGGCAATGGACCGAATCCCAGCGTCCTTAGCGTCAAGGACGTTCGCCACGATGTGCCTGACGTGGGCGATCAAGTTGGGATGGTCTGCGTGCTCCCGAATTATATCGGGGTTTGACCCAACATGCTTTGTGCGGTCGCGCTGTTCGTCGTTGCGCTGTTGGGCTTCTGCAGGCGTCAGATCGTCTTTCCGATCGTCCTTTAGCCACACCATGTCCAACATCACTAGCATATAGCTAGTGGCAGATGCATACGTCGTGATCGCATGCGTTTCCATCTCTTCGTGCTGTGCGAAGAGCTCGGCTGCCGTCCACTTCCCTCTGACGCGTTGCAGCCAGGCATGGTGCTCATAGCCCCAGGTAAAAACATCAATAATGATGTCCGGGTTCGCTGTGTCCCCCGCATAGTACGGCAGCAAGGCCAAATCCGGATTATACACGGTTGCTGGAAGAGGAGTGTCGAGCTCCGGACCATGGGGTCCTCCACCTGCCATTATAACCAGGGGCCTGTTATGCGGATCCTTCTTCACAACCGCATCGAACTCGGCCAGCTCACGGTGCCTTCGTGCAATCTCCTTCGGATGCACTGTGGCACGGGCTGCTGGCGGTATCCCTGGGCTATCCCCAGGCCTAGCCTTCTCTATGGGAGGCGCTTTCTTTGGCAAGCCACTTCCAGGCGGCGCCTTAGGCGCAGGCGCGGCGAAAGCAGGAGTGATTGCCGGTGCGGCACTGTGGCCGACCGCAGGGGACTTCGCCATGGCACTGTGGCCAGGGTCCGGCGCTGCTGGAATCTTCGGTGCAGCCTTTGCCGTTGGGGGCGCCTTCTTAGGCAACTGCCTCTCTGCTGCGGCCATCGCGGCGGGCTCCGTGTCTCCTACGGACGTGCCTACCATGCAATGGTTCGGGAACGCTACGCTTATGCGTCGCTTAGTGTTGTTGCGATTCTCAGCTGTCGTTGTGAAGCTGTGACCGTGGCCTACGCCTACAGTGCTATGACCATGGCCTGTATCTACAGTGCTATGACCATGGCCTGTATCTACAGTGCTGTGACTGCGACTTGTTGCCACTGCGTCATCTGCCGCTGTTGCATCTCGAGGTGAGCTCACAGACTCTGAGTGAGCTAAGGCGGCGGCGGCGGCAGACCTAAATATAGGAACTGGCGGTGAGGGAATTTGGAAGCTCTTTATGAGACGGGGTTGTTTCACCTGGGTCAAACCTTCTGTTATGTTTATGCATAACAGCCCTGAGTCATGTGTCCGACACAGCTTGATCCTAATGATGCTATCCTCAGAAGGAAGTCGAACACCACACTCACCAAACCGAAGATCCTTGGTTATACCAAGTTGGGCCTGGGCGTAAAGGGACAAAAGGAGAGGGGCTGTACCCTTAATCTCATGTGAATCAAGGACGCCCGGAACTCTCAAGTCCTGCTCCAATCCCATTATAGAGAAAGGTATGGTCCTGCTACCCAGGGTTTCGGTAGCACCGCTAAGACCCTTGAAGGTACGATTGCCCTCAGGTTTAAACCTCGTGCTGTAACCGAAGTTCGCAAGTTTCCCCGCCGCGTTTGCTATCCAATCGCTACCGTGAACAGTCGAGTTACAGCCCTCATCCAACACGGCGTATACGTGCTTATCCTCGTAGATATTTACTACGGGCAAATCAACCAAAGCCGGATGGATATCTGTGACCCCCTCAGTGAAAGCCACGAAGGCGTGCCTCGTCGCGGAGGCCCTCGAGGAGCGCGATCTCGCCGACGCCACTTCCCAACTGTTGTTGGTCGATGGCGCAGAGTGATCGTCTAAGGCCTCTTGCAGGTATGCGAGAAGGTCACCGCGGGATATCACGGGCTCGGTTACGAAGTGACCCTCTATGGTCTCTTGAAACTGGGCAATAGCCGGAACTACTACCTCTACGGGGAGGCTATCCCCCGTGCTGCCGACTATGCTGCGCAGGAGATCGAAGTCCAGGGTGTTGGACTCCCGCAGCACTGTGGCTGCGTCATCCCTAGCCTTTCGCTCGGTCTGCGGCTGCTCATCTAGAAGCATCCCACAAAGCTTGCACTTAATGCGGGAGGTCTTCCTACTGCTACCCGACCTCTCGGTGGAGGTGTGGGGGCATGTGGCCTGATCTATGACAGGCTTCTCTTTCTTCGTCTTGGTGACGGTGCCGCATTTCTTACAGGTCCGCATGTCTATGTATGCGTTACTCCCCGACTTGTTGAACTCCTTGCAACCTCCCCGGCATTTCCGGGGGCCTTCGCTGGACGAAGCAGCTGACGCGGCGAGGCGAACCTCGGGCTGAAAGGGTTCAGGCGGGGGTTCCTGGCTGAGAGGGACATCCCTTCTCGTGATGCTAATGGGGTTATCATCACGCACATCAAAGTACTCCGTGACCCAATCCAAGAAATCGGCCAAATTTATGGATGGGCACTTCTGCGTGCGTCCCCAAAGAACATACCCAGGAAACGTATACAAGACACGCTCATAAGTCAGACCCTTATGCTGACCAAAGGAGAAAACGCGATCGGAACCCTCAGGCGGGCTGTCACGCATGATCCTAGCGGCGGCTGTGCGCCGAAGCTGTGGTGAGAAGAGGGTTTCATTGCCGCGGCCTTTGCCGGTATTGGTCTTTGAGGGAGTCAGCTCAAGGTTGGCTGGGTAACCCTCGAGCCTACCAGCGCTCGCATTCGACAGATGGACACACTCTGTGTCATCCTCCTCCACTGCGGCGAAATACGCCTGAGGCTTCGGCGTCGCCGACTTTGCGGCTGCGTTGGCAGTTCCCCCAGACTGTGCTGGGGTTGTGGTGCCCTTGGGGCCATTGCCCTTACCGCTAAACTTGCAGGCAGCATCTCCGGCCCAATGGCCGATCACACCGCACTTCAGGCACCTACTCTTTGCCTTAAGCTCTGCCAACTTGGCCTTACGATCAGCAATGGTCAAATTGCTACGCACGACTTTCCCTCCGGATTTTCCGGAGGACTTGCCCTTGTTCTTCCCTTTTCCTTTTCCTTTCGCCTGGGCAAAGGCGGTCTGTGCCGCGTACGCAAGCTGAACTGACTCGGCATAGGAATCATCCAAATCGTCAATCTCAGCTTCATATGCCACTGCCGTATAGGCGTTGAGTTGCAATGCTAGATCTTCATCATCAATCCATTCATCCGCATCATCTCCCCCAGACGCTGTGGCCTGGTATGCTTCTTCGCCGTAGCCGTCACCGTAGCCTTCCGCGGATTCCTGTTGTTCCTGGTGACCATACTCTGCGGCACTACCATCATACCCCATATAGCCAAACTTAGGGTATTGTGGCTTAGCGTCGAAACGTCTCCAGGTCTTACCTGGGCCACTAGGGTCCTTCTGGGTAAGAAGACGTTCCTTCATGTGCACCACTGAGTGATGCTGAACAAGGACGCGTGCGTACTCATCCACGGTGTGTACGCGGGCGGCGGTCTTGACCATTAGCTGTTCGTTCCTTTCCAACCCTGAAAGCTCAACAAGGAGATTAGCCCTCATTGCTTCAGAAAGGCGGATATCAGGATCTAGCTCACGCAAGGTCGACCACCACCGCTTTCGGCGGGCTATGTAAGACAACATAGGCTCGCCGGGTTGCTTTGCAAGTGGGCCCGTCAGGAGCTGTCCCTGACGGAAAAGTTCGGACGCCTCTTCAGATTGAAGAGGGAAAGCTTGCCTCCTGATTTCTTCTATCAGGTAGTCGACGCCATCATGGCGAAGCAGACGTTCCAGGCCGACGTCGCGAGCGATGCAAAAGGCGTCTCCTCGGAGACCCTCCAAGATCTTGCTAACGCATTCGCTCATATCAAGCGACTCGTCCTTAATGTCTTGCAAGGTGTACACCGCCGGATCTGTGTCCGGCTCTTGCTCATCGTCGCCCGCCACTTGGCTGGGGTGCGACGGCAATGACTCCGCATCCTCATCTTCTGCCTCGGACGCGGGCTTAGTCCGTTTTGCGCTGGACGGACTGGCGGGTATACCGCTGCTTCCATCACCATCTGTGGGCGATGCACTGGTCCCCTGACTTGCCCTGCCACGCCACTTCCTTGGTGACTCGCTCTTGGCCCTTGCCGACTCGGCAAAACGCAGGTCCTTAAGAGCTTCGCGCCGCTGCTTCTCCTTATGTTGCAGCACGCGGATCTGTGTCCGGAAGCACCAATCGTGGAAGCCAGCAGCCGTACCGTCGTATATGTACGACCCGCTTTTGGTTTCTGCAGGGCTCAGGTTCTGTGACCAGAGATTGGGCTGGTAACGCAAACCTGCCACGCTCATGGCTTCAGATAGAAGGGGCCTTTGCGCCGCGACTATCACTACTCTACCCAACGGACCCCGGACCACAGGCTCTACGGGGGTGAAACACTAGTGGTTGTCCTCACAGCTCCGCTACCAGTTTGAAGCAGGAACTGGATTAGTGAGTGTCCAACCACACAAACGAGCGCACTTTTTGGTCTGAGCCCAAGACGTCTGTCGTACAGGGTGCGTTCAGATCTAACTCAAAAGACTACGCTCGCATGAGGACATGTCAACACGGCACTCCAAGACAGGGAAATTTCACAAAGGGCTTAGGGCTTAGGGTTCCATAAAGGTACTATACCACTTCCTGTGAGGGTTCTACTATGGGTTCGAAAAGGGATTTAGCAGCTTTTGGGGCTTTGGTGATAAACGCCATGTTCCGAATTTCTCAAGTTTAAAGTCTGCGGCGATCCATCATTGAAAGGCAAACAGACGTTTCAGATAATCCCCAAAAACCCCAACCCTGAATTGTAAACCCAAACCATAAACCTAAGCGACAAACCCCAAACACCCTAACATGTATAGATACGTTAGGATACAACTCTAAAAATACGATAGTCCCCAAATCCCGCATGAGTCCCCCCATTCAGGCCCTGAGTCAACCTTTAAAGCAACCCTATAAGCTCATGTGCCACAGCAACTCCCGGCCTTGGAAGCCATCGGACGCCCGATTCGCTGCCTTAGCTGCTCAAGGCGTCGATGTTACAAGTGTTCTACAGGGGCTTGGAAGTGATTCTAGACTTACTACAGAAGTTTAGACGAAGGTAAGACAGGCTGTGGAAAGCTTTGCTTAGGATTTTTTGCAAAGTTCCATATGAAGACCCAACAAAACCTTGCGAACCCTGTTAAAGCCTGAACCCCACAAGCCCTACAACCCTAGACCCTAAACCCTCAACCCCTAAAACCTGCAACGCTAAATCCCTAGAGCCCTAAACCCTCTTCGATTCCAAGGGGCACCGTTGCACTCAGACTCGAGCGATTCCCCGTTTGCGGGCTCCTGGGACATTCGTGTTTGAAACGTTTTGCCTTGAAATTAGCAGGTTTTCTCGTTATCCTTCGTTTAGTTCGGTCAGCCCTAAACCGTACAGACCACTGCTGACGGGGGATGCGATAATCGACTCTACTACCCTAAATAGATTCTACTATCCCTAAACCCTCAAGCCTGAACCCTGAACCTACCTGTGGCCGAGTCACACAAAGCTGGGCCTGGGTGTCAGCGACTTGCGCTCCTCTGTGACGATGGGGGCCTTGCAGGTCAATGCTAGGGAATTAGGGTCTGCGTTAGAAGCTGCCCCCACCCTGTAGTAGTGACTATAAGGATTATATTAGGGCCCTATTATATTCCTATTATACCACTATTACAGGGTGGGGGCCCCTTCTAAGGTCTACGGCTCAAGAAATGCAAGAACCCAGGGTTTAGGGCTTAGGGCCTAGGGTTTCTTGCAGATGTCCCCGCCGTCATGCCTTTGGTATCTCGGGTTCAGGGTCGAAGGTTCCTGGAGTTGTCCTGAGGCCCTTCAAAGTAATATTAGCAATCATAATCACGACAATTCATACATGAAAACACGATACATGTGATTCTTGTCATATGCGTCTCTAACTGTATCGTTATTACCGTCACCCGTCTTATTCTGCACATTTGCTGCCACAATAAGACGCATAATCACCACCACCATCAACATCACCGTCCTCATCTGCATCAACATCATCAACGCCAACATCGTGAATCAAAACAACAACAAGAACACTGATTTCTGGTAGGCCCCAAGCCAGCAGCAACAGTACTTCACTCCGACAAACAATCGCAAACAAACAATAACAGCAATAAACACCGCAACATAAAAATCAGAAGGCCGGTGGTAAAAACTGTAAAGAAATATGTACTATACTCATCGCCTAGCGACACAACCTTAGTGTAATCACATACTGCTAGCAGCAACGGTAATCATGTCCTGTTATAAGTTTCAGAATACTTATACTAATACCAATCATAGTAATAAGGACATTAAGTCATTAAGTATAAACATAGGAACAGATAGTAGTAATGAATGAACAAGAAACAGCTGCAGCAACAGCAACAACAACTAGCAAAATCATTAGAGCATTAATAACAAGAAGAAGGATGTATTACCAACAATGATCAGAACAACAACCACACTGTATAAGAGTGCTGCATGATGCTAACAACAACAGTTATCACATAATAGCAACAATCGTCGCATGCAACTCTAACAGCGAAGCGGTGATGTGGGAGTTTCCAAAAATAGGGGTACCTTATTTTGGGGTCCTGAAAATAAGGATCCTACTATTTAAGGTACTATACCAGGGTCCCCTATTTTCGGAAACTCCCATATTTTACCACATCGACATCTACATGATTACATCCTCGTTAGAGAGGGCGATCTCTTGGAATGAGCCCTGCATCTTGCCACTAAGCTCAGGGAGCATGTCCTTATAATAAGGATCCTACTATTTAAGATACTATACCAGGGTCCCCTATTTTCGGAAACTCCCATTCCTATTCCTGAATCACCACCCTAAACCCTAAACCCTAAACCGTTCCGCAGGCCTTGGCAGCCCCCGAGAAGGCCCCATTGGGCCTTCCGCCGCGTGCCAGCTCCGGAAGCTCCTCGTCGTCTCGTGGGTTTCGGGCTCTCCTTTTTTTTGTGCTCCTTTACAGGTTCCTTTAAGGTATTGCAGTAGGGGTAGTGCTCCTTTAAAGGTTCCTTTAAGGTATACAGTAGGGGTAGGGATGGTGCTCCTTTAAAGGTTCCTTTAAGGTATGCAGTGCGGAAATAGTACGATATAGGGCTTCAGGGTTATGGGGCTGAGGGTTCAGGCCTAGGGACTAGGGTTGAGGTTGCAGGGCTGAGGCTTTAGGGTTTACTACGGTTAAGGGCTAGCGGAAAACACTGCGATTGGAACTTGCGGGTAGGGCTTGCGAACTGGAGTGTATAACAGGATCTCAGGTGTATAGACGGCTTTTTTTAGGATTTGTGGATTTGGGAATAAGATTATTGAAGGAGTTCAGAACTTTTGGCTTCGGTTTCTCTTTTTAAAGGGCCTCTGCTCCTCCCCGCAGGTCGGTTTTGCAGCGGACAGCCTACATGGGGCAGACAACGGATTCGGGTTTAGGAGTTGCGCTTTACAAAGTGATGGAGGGTGGATACGGCGAACCCTGCAAAAAAAACCCTAAACCCCAATCCCCAAACCCTAACCCCTAATCCCCATTAGAAGAGGGTTTTGGGGCTCATTATGTTATAATTACAATAAGGAACCACCAAAATAGCATAGGTACTGCTGATGATATAAGTCCTGCACTACCTTGAGAACCCTAAACGTTGGGAATCATGGTATACTCCTCACTAGGGGTATTGCAGGCTTTATATCATCAACCGTAATTATCAAGGCCCCTATATACTATATACTATATACTGCTCCCAAGGTGATCAGTACTCAGACATGGAGAAGACCACGGGGTCGTGTCGCGCATGTATGGTAAGCCCTTTTGTGTGCCGGTCTTGTAGGCACAGCCCTAATAAAGGGGCCTTAACAATTAGAAGAGGGCTTTGGGGCTCAGTGTATACTATAAGTATAATAAGGAACCCCCCCAAGTAGTATAGGGAACTATGAAGGCTCCTATATTAACCCCTTTTGAAGCGAGGCCTTCGAAAGGTCCAGTGGGGGCCGATCAGGGGCGCCAGCCTCGCGGCGATGTGCCTCCGAGGACGATCCGACATGGGAAATCACAGCTTCGGGTTTAGGGCTTAGGCTAGACCCTGAAAGACCTAGAGTCCATTTATGGTAGGGTCTAGGGCTTAAGTCTAGGGTTCCTTATCCGGGCTTCCATGTAAAACTCCTTGAAAAGGTAGGTTGCTTGAGCCAGAGATGAAGCCTGAAACCCGAAAACAAAAAAACTCCCACTGAAGGTCACCCTCAACTCTTCAAGTGCTACACCCCCGCGCCCCAAAATCAGAAGACCCTTAAACCGAAACCCTGTAGAACCCCGACAGCAGCCTTTTGTGAAGCAGTAGAAACATAGGAGCACGAAAACCTTAATGCTCACACCCTAAACTCCCATGACCAGCTATGCCCCCGCACCCTGAGCCCCAATCCGCTATACCCTGACCAAAAACCCTAAACCCAAAACCCCTAAACCCTGAAAGCCCCTACGCCCTGAACCCCAAAGACACAAAAACCGATGAGCCCAACCCCCCCCCCTCCCAAACAAATAAAAAGAAAAGAACATAAAATTGCCTTGACCAGGCCCAGATCGACGAGGAGAAGATCTCGATTCCACTTCCCGTTATCCTAAAACTGGGCTTAAGGGTAGGTAAGTGGTTAGTAGGGAATGAAAGCGGCCTTATAAAGGGTCTATAAGGGTTACTATAAGGGTTCTATAAGGGTACTATAATATAGGGGCCTTGGTAATCCTATATCTTACCTTTGGTTAGTAGGGAATGGAAAAATGGCACTCCTCCTTTCCCTAGTAACCAAAGGTAAGTAAAACGGTGTTTAAGGGTTTAGGGAATCAGGGGATTGAGGTTTAGAGTTGTTTCGGTGTTTAGGCCTGTGGGTTTAAGGGTTTAGGGAGTTGGGGGATTGGCATTTAGAGTTGTTTGGAGCTTGCGGGTTTTGGGTTGAGGGTTTAGGCAAAACCGAACTCGTTGGACTCTCTAGGGGCTCTCGTGCTTCAGGTTCTTGGGACTCTTGACATAAGGCTTTTGATTTTACAGCTTTCAAACGTAAGACGAACCTGTGAAAAAACCTTCTGGTTTTAAGAAACCATATAAAGAAGCCATGATAAGGAACTCCAACAAGGTAGGTTTTTTCGGCTACAGGTAGGGCTTAGGGCTTTTGGCCGCGGTAGGCTCTGAAGACTCCGGGCGCAGGGCCTTCGATTTGGGGAGTTTCCGAAAATGAGGGGGTACCTTACTTTCGGGTCATTATAATAAGGCTCCTACTATTTCGGGTGCTATAACAAGGATCCTCTACTCTTTAGGGTCCCTACAATAAGGATCCTATACTATTTAGGGTACTATATCAGGGTCCCCCATTTTCGGAAACTCTAAGCTTCTCTGAGACTATATTGGGGGTCCCCTATCTTCGGAAGCTCCCATGTCTCGCACGAGGGACTCTGGGGCTGAACGGCTTCGGGACTCCGGGGCTGAGGATTCAGGGTTCCGTAGCAGTAGCAGTAGGAATTGGTAGTAGCAGTAGGAGTAGTGGTCGTGGTAGTGGTAGTGGTAGCAGGAGTGGTTGTTGCAGTAGTAGTAGTAGTAGTAGTAGTAGTAGTAGTAGTAGTAGTAGTAGTAGTAGTAGTAGTAGTAGTCGTAGTAGTAGGAGTAGTAGTAGTAGTAGTAGCAGTAGTAGCAGTAGTAGCAGTAGTAGTAGTAGTAGTAGTAGTAGTAGTAGTAGTAGTAGTAGTAGTAGCTGAACCCTACACCCCGTGCTTTAAACCCCGAAGCGCTAGTGGAAAGAGGACTCCTGCCGGTATATGCCGAGGCAGGTCGTCGGTAGCAGCCACTTCAGCTCCTGTCTTCTGCATGGTTGTTATAGCCTGCCCTAAACCCTAAATCCTAAACCCCAAACCCCGAAACCCTAAACCCCTAAGCCCTTAAACCCCTAAACCCCTACCACAAGACAAGCAAAAGGAGCAGCAAACCGTTGCTATGAGAGCCCGTCAATATTTTAGGAGCGTTGCCAATACAAAAAATTGGAAAATGGAATCTGTACTGAGAAATGAAACGACTGAGCCAGACCAGCAATACGGGCCATCATCATAGCAACGGAAGTAATGCAATCGATGGTGTCAGAGTCAATACTTGTTCTAGTGTGATGGAGTTCCCAAAATTTGCAGTATAAGTTCTAGCCGTGCTACCTTCGCCAACAGCTTCCCGTCAATAACTCTGCACCCCACTGCCACTTAGAGTGCATCATGTAATGCATGTACTCAGGTGTAACAAAACTGAATGTGCATAGCTTGGAGAGATAATGACAACAGGTCAGACATGAGCAACCTCAACTCCAAATTCATAGCTTCCTCCGACCTTAAACCCTCAACCAAAGGCCCTCAAAGCCCCCAGGACGATGCAAGTAATACCACCGCCCATGATGCTCCCGGTAGAGGTGCTCGTCGCTCTTCTGTTCCTGCGAAGACTTCTTGGTGTTAAGCCTACTTTGGGTAGCATGATGAGGGAGACCCCCTAAAGGGTACCCCTTCCGAACCCTACTTCTGGCTCTCTTAAAAGGGACCTTATTGAGAGGGTCTATATCCCCGAGGGTCCCCCTAATCCTAACTCCCATACTTGGAGGAGCAGGGGGCTTAGTAAGTCGAGTATATGTAGGGTTATAATTGGGGTAACTTATAGCTCTAGTTATGACCTACTTACTAAGTCCCCTGCCCCTCCAAGTAGGTCCTAAACCCGAAGGACTTAAGGTTTAGGGTTTAGAAACCTAGGTCTTCTTATCAACAAACAGCGTCATCAGAGCCCTAAACGCTAAAACTCAAGCACCAAAACATCCACCCTGCAAGCCAGTTGGGACCTCATTGCCCTGCCCTAAACCCTAAACCCTGAACCCTAAACTCTAAAGATCTGGTAAGGCTCTCTAGCGCTTCGGGGGGGCTCCAGGGTTCGGGCTTTGGGGTTACAGAGATTTATGAGTCCAAGCCATATGGGTGGTTGTCAAAATTAAGGTCCCTGTTTGGGTCCTTATTATAATACGGCACCGAATATCACAACCACCCATTTATAGCCCAAGCACTAAAGCAAATCCCCGTCGCCGGAGATGGGTTGGGAATGAGTTTCCGTTGTAAAGCTGACGGCTGAGGGTTTAGGGATTAGGGCTTTATTAGGGTTTAGGGTTTGGGGCTTTATTAGGGTTTAGGGTTTAGGGCTTGTAACCCTGGATCCTTAAAGAAGAAGGACATGGCAAAAGCAAGCTGTTGCCTACCTGCGTCAGAACGTTTTTTGCGTGGGGAGGGGGGGTTTGGGTTCGAGTTTTCTGCAAGGTACCATGTCTAGAATCAGAGCTTGACGAGGACTCAAAAGGGTGCCTCGGAGAATGATGGGCTTTGAGATGGATCCTACACGGTACAAGCAGGTACTCAACATCTACACCGCTTGCTCTCAGAAACTGCAACACCGTGAACCCCAAACCCTAAGCCCGAAACCCCGAACCTACAGAGACAGAGACCCGTCTTCGACAGGTCGGTCGTGTCCTCGGGTCGCTCCGCCGCCGCGGTCATGGCCGAGATCGGCGGCGGTCGTCCGCGTTTTTGTCAGAATCTTTTAGTTTGCGCCCGGCAAAGCCGCAGGGGCCGCGTGAGCTCTACTGACTGGAGCTGTTGTCCGGGTTGTTTCGGGGCTGCTGCCTTCAAAACCCGTTTCTATGTAAGGGTTTGGATACAAGGGCCTGAAAATATTACACTACACAATTAGCAGAAAGACCCCTAAAGCTACTAACACGGTCTATGGCGGACTTGTAGGGAACCTCGAGTGCTTTGACCTGGCGAGCTTGAAGCTTGCTTAGTCAGCTTCATGCATGAAGGGGGGCCTCAACCCCGTAATATCAGTGCAGGGTTTACGTTGGGCCCTGGCATGTGGTGAGATCTTCGGGAGCCTGAACATCCAACTGATCGTAAACAAGCTTTAGGCTTTCGCACTCAACGCTAAACCCTATACCCTAAACCCCCAAACCCTAGACCCCAAACCCTAAAGGCCCTGAACCCTGTACCCTAAACTCAAACAGCCTGAACCCTTATGGAGCCAATCATCTTCCATGTCTTTGAACCGCAGATGGCTGTAGCCTTGCTCGCGATCCACCAGGCCGCGCCTGCTTCCTCTTCACGGCCTCGATTCCACTGACTACTAATTATAGTATACTATAGTATATAATTATGGTATACTATATAGCATACTGTAGTACCTATAGTATACTATAGTAATTATAGTATATTATAGTATACTATAGCAATACTATAGTAACCGTAGTATGTGTTACAGTAGATTTCGGTAAGTATCTGATAGCTAATAGCATTATAGCAGATAGGATGCGCTTTCTTAACCTTCCACGGGCTTTCGGCAACCCCGCAACGGTCACCGGCGCTTTGGCAAGCAGTGACTGCAGAAGGAATCATGGCGCGCACGTACTTTTTGCAACTGCGCCGGCGAAGAGCTATCCATGATCACAGATGAGTCTGACAGCCTCTACGAGGGTAAGCAGAATCATTGACATCGACACACCGGCAGAGCCTCTACTGGAAATGCCAGAACTTATGCAGGAGATGGAGACAGTTCTCAGACCGCCACCGTAGCATTGGTATCCTGGATCATCGCATGAAGCACAAGCCGAGGGAAACGTCTCATTGGCTATCACTTCACCAGTGCAGTGCACTCCCTGGTACTGCTCAAACGTGACATTGCCGCCAACTTCGTTGCAGAAGGCTTTCACCCAGTGGGCGCCCATGAAATTGTTTGGAGGTACACATTCAAAGTTGGAGGTGAAGCTGTGACCGGTGACTCGGCCAGAGCACGACGGCGCTGCATACTGTTTTCGCCGCGGGAGCACGCTCGCTGCTGCAGCTGGCAAACTTGCGCAGGCAAGCAGTGCGCAAAGCGCTGACATCAGAAACATGGGCATGTCACCTGAAAACCAGGCGCATGGCACTCCCCCGATAGATCAACACCATGTGAATCTGCTATGTCATCAGCCAGGATACAGTGTAGCCACAGGCGGTAATATGTATCTGTGATACCAATCATCAAAATGAAGAGAATGTCTAAGCCGTCTACACCTAGACCATAAATTCCTGCACCGTAAACGCTAAATCCGTTAGATCCCCAGACCCCTAGCTTACTGCGTCCTTTTTGACCTCGACATCGCAGTCGATGACTCAAGAACACTTGAGCCGACTATAATCACTTTCGCCCCCTCCTTGCTGAGCACCAGGTGGAAGCTGGATGAGGGTAACATAGGGGGCGTAATGATTAGAACAGGCTTTGGTGTATCTGATACTTTGGGAACTCCAGAATAGCATTCGTGATTCTTTCGGCCCCTATAGTCTTTGCCATTCGAGCGACCCCAGCCCTACAGATAGCGGATCCATGCTACATGCATGTAGCTACATTGATAGTAACAGAGTCTTCACCAAGCACGCAAAGCATAAAATCCTGCACTCGCATACTACTTTGACCCTAAACCCTAAACCCCTAAACCCCTAAACCCCTGAACCCTAAACCCGAAATTTCCTTCAGCCCTAAACCCTCAACCCTGAACCCCCGAATCATCTTCCCTGCCTGCTTTTGTTCAGAGCGAGCTCGCGAAGACATGCGACGGCTGTCGGCATTACCATTAACGACCTCCCCGATGGTGAAAGAAGCCCAGAAGCCGGTTTAAGCTTTAGGGTTTAAGGCGCAGGGTTTAGGGTTTAGGGCTTCGGGGCAAGTGTTTAGGGTCCTGAACCTTACATAATATACAGACAATGTACGGGACCGAACAGTTAGGCCGTCGTGTTTTGGACGGTCCCATAAGGGTTGCCGTGTGGGTTCTACTGCTGATGGACAAAATCCTGCATTACCCATTATAAAGAACATACCATAGTTCCCATAGTTTAGAGTCCTTAGGTTCATGCAGGATTTTGTCCATCAGCAGTGTGATATCGGGATATCTTTATCCAGTTGGTATGGGGTTTGGGTGTGCAGCAATAAAACCCGAGTGACCGGTGTCTTCTATACGAACCCCAAACCATAAACGATACTGAACTTAGAACCCTAGCAAAAATTGTAAGTTTAGCTGTTTCTTAGGGATGATAATAACCAAACATTAAAAATCATTTCTAAGTGCCCCTAAGTAAACTCTAAGACTCTAAGACTCTGAGCCCGAGAGAATCTACAAGGAACTCGAAAACAGAACCCCTTGAAGACTATCATCCGGCCTGCACCCTGCTTACTGACTTAAGTGTAGACCCTCGGGGAGCCACGGCGAAGCCAGCCCGGTATTCGGCCGGCAAGACACCATGCTGTTGAAAAGAAGTCCCTTGGTTCTTCGTCGGGAATGAGGGGAATGGATCCCTGTGATGGTCCCTTAACCCTAAACCCTAAGCTAAGGGTTCCTTATAGGAGTTCCTATAGCCCATACCCCACTAAGAACCAGGGAGAGAAGTCGTGTCTCGTTAACTTGCTCAGCTTCTGGGGCCCTTCCGACACGAAAAAAGCAGGAAAAAGGCTCTTCGGTGTTTAGGGTTGGGGGTTTAGGGGTTTAGTGTTTATGGTGGCACCAAAACCCAAGAAGCCAAAAGGCCCACAACGGATGGTCCAAACCCGAAGCCAGAAATCTGAAGAAACCCACTAGCCTATAATCATCGAAACCTCATCCCGAGACGCTGCAGCTCAAAGTTATGAACTTATTTGCTGCTTCTTGGAAAGGTGATGCTTATTGTTGCTGGTGTGGGTATTGCGCTATCCTGGGTGTTGCGCATGAAGCAACCGAAGCCATCGCCAGATCCTTCTTCCCTGTTGTAATGCTGCAGCACCGCTCTTGTCATGGTTGTCGTTGTCGGGTAGTAGTAGTAGTAGTAGTAGTAGTAGTAGTAGTAGTAGTAGTAGTAGTAGTAGTAGTAGTAGTAGTAGTAGTGGTAGTAGTAGTAGTAGTAGTAGTAGTAGTAGTAGTAGTAGTAGTAGTGGTAGTAGTAGTAGTAGCAGCAGCAGGAGTAGTAGTAGTAGTAGTAGTAGTAGTAGTAGTAACAAGTACGTAGTACGAAGAGTACTAATGGTACTACTGGTACGAATAGTAATCGTCGTCGTCGTGGTCGTCGTCGTCGTCCAGCAGTCCCAGTGGCAGCAGTTGCAGAAGTTGCAGTCGAAGTAGAATCCGTAGAAGTAGCAGCAGAAGTAGCGGGCGGTTGCAGCAGGTAAAATCAAACCGAGACCCGGAAATGAGAAAGTCATATGCAAAACGCAAACCCCATATTGCTTCCTGAATAGTTACCACAGTCACAGGTTGGGCCCCGTTTGCTGTTCGCACGCCCTGGCTACGGACAGCGGTTAACCGCTGGAGAGATAAACTCCACACCCTAAGCTTCAAAACCCGAAGCCTCTAGACTCTAGACCCTGTAAACCCCCTAAACCATAAAACCAAACCCTGAATCCCAAACCCTGAGCTAAACTAAGGCCTGGGCCGCAAACCTCCTGTGTCTGCTTGATTGCTCAAAGCCGTGAGGTCGTCCCCGGGCCGACTGTGCGTTAGCCGCTCGACAGAGGATCCTTCCGGATGGCCTCAGGTTTCTGGCTATGGGAGCTTAGGGTTTAGGGCTTAGGGGTTGAGGGTTTAGGGTTTGGGGCTAAAGTTTATGGTTTAGGGTTCAGGTTTTTGGCTCAGGCTTTTGGCTGTGGGAGCTTTATGTAGGAACCTGATTAAGAAACCTTGGGCCTTTATTCGGGTTCCTTAAGAATCAATCCTACTATTTTGTGGTTATAGGCCCAGGGTTTCTTAATCAGGTTCCTACATTAGGGTTTAGGGCTTCAGGGCTAAAGTTTAGGGTTCAAGTTTCGGGACTTGTGTAGAGTTGGAGCCAGAGTTGCTGGTGCAAGCGCAAGGGCTACGGCTACTTTCAGCCATGCCGCGAATTCATTGGCCGTTGGAACATGGAGTTTCATTTCAGAAGCCCTAAACCCTAAACCCTAAACCCACACGACTGCCTCGGGTCAATTAGGAGGCTCCAAGGGTCAAGGGTTTCCGTTGTCGGGTTTCCACTTGTTTGAGGGATTTGCGGTACATACCACGACCGCAGAAGGAGAATGCAGAGATGGCCACTGACAGTGCCTTCATTCTGTCATGTTGGATTTGCTTCCGGTGTGCCGCTCTATGTTGTCTTTAAGGTAGCCGAAGACACACCCTGGACTTTCATCTGTGTCTGCCCTCAAGGCAGTCCGACCAGACTCTGCCTTCGGCCGGTAACGAAACCCTAAACCCTGAACCCTAAACCCTAAACCCTAAACACAAGACCCTAAACACAAGACCCTGAACCCTAAACCGTCCTCAAACCCTAAACCCTTAAACCCTTAAACCCTGAACCGTCCTCAAATCCTTGAGTTGAACCCTGGAACCCTCAGGGTCTAACCCCCAAACAGGTCAACCCGGTCTAGGACGCCACAACCCCCAAAAAGCACAAAACCCAACGCCACAATCCGACACTACTTAAAGGATCATGGGACTTAGTAAGTAGGGTTATAAGTAGGTTATAATTAGGATAACCCCACTTAGGGGACTTATAACCCCAGTTATAACCTACTTACTAAGTCCCATGATCCTCTAAGTACCCCCCGTCCCTGAACCATGAACCGTAAACGCCACCTTAATCGACATTCCCCCCGACCCGCCGCTCACCTTCAGAGCTTGCTGAAGCTCCTGCGCTGCGTCGTGGTCGGGTATAAAGGGCTCTTTCAAGGCTCTGTAAAGGTTCTGACAGCAAGGGTTCTATAAGGGTAGTTGTCAAAATTATGGTCCCTTTTTGGGTCCTTAATATAATACCGCACCGAATATTCAGGGTACCCGAAAAGGGACCATAATTTTGACAACCACCCATAAGGTTCGCAAAGTCTCCGGCGAATCCTGCCGAAGCGCACTTTTTTGGATGCTTCGGGGAGGCCGAAAATGTTGCCATGGGTGCTATATGGGCAGTTGTCAAAATTATGGCCCCTTCTGGGGTATCCTAAATAATAGGTGCCGTATTATAATAGGGACGCAAAAGGGGACCATAATTTTGACAACCACCCATATGGCTATTACGGCATACTATAGTATGCGATGACTGTAGAACAGTAGAATATGCAATATTGCAGTATATTCCTGGACCCCAAAAGCGTGTAGAATAATAGCCTTTTTGCGGGTATTGGGCCATTATTTTACCTACTTTTGGGGGTTTAGGTTATGGAGGAGCAAGTAACCCCTAAACCCTATACCCTTCTAGAATCCCTATAGATCCCTTTAAAGGGGCCCTTAAAGGAACCTTTATAACTACCCATGAACCCCCACATTATGGAGGAGCAGAGGGCTAACCTTCGCAGCGGCCGCACAAAAAACAGCCTTTTGGAGGAACACACTCAGAGAGCCCAATACTCCTTAATTAAGGAACATAGCTTAAATCACAATAAGAATCTCCTTATGGTTTAAGGTATATTCCTTCATTAAGGGGTATTGGGCTCGCTGGGCAGAAGGCCTTTGCCAAGGTCAGTGGAATGAGAGGCCCTACAAAAGCCCATGAGCTGTCATGTGGGGGTTTGGGTTTAGAGTTCAGGGTTTAGGATTTAGGGCTCAGGGTTTAGGGGTTTCATTGGAATGGCGAAGGTCACTCTGGACTTTGGGGTGGAGCCTGAACTACTGAAAACCCCAATGGCCCTGCTTCGGCTTTCAGCAGACCCTGAAAGACATGATGTGAAACATGGGTGCTTCTATGCGAAACCCTAAACTTTAAACCACAACCATTCCTCACCCCCAAGAAACCTGAACCATGAACCCCAAACCCTGAGCCCTAAATTTTGAACCCTAAACCCTAATCCTTGAACCCTAGCCCCTAAACCTCTAAACCTATGAACCTCGAAAGCCTCAAACTCTTAGATGTATCTCGCCTTCAGAGCATCCTTGGGCGAGATACTGGCCTTGTTGAGGAGGCCCTGCATTCGGGTGTGCCGTCATGAAAGGAGCAGCATTTAGGTTTAGGATTTAGTGTAGGGTTTAGGGTTTTTAGGGTTCGGATTTAGGTTTTGAAGGATTTAGGATTTAAGGTCCCCAGTTTAGGGGGGTTTCGGGCTGAGGGTCTACGCTGTGGGATGAAGATTGCGGGAAGTCATGGTGTGGGCAGGCCGTTCTGGCCGGTGCTTCCAGTCGCAGCTGTTGCCTAAAGTCCAATCCCAAAAATCCCAAAAACCTACTTGGAGGTTCACGGGTGGTTATAGGTGGGGTTATAAGTCCCCTTATATGGGTTATAAGTATAGTTGCCCTACTTATAACCCTACCTATATCTACCCATGCACCTCCAAGTAAGCCCCTAACCACCTAAACCCCAAATCCCTGCAAACCGAAGCTTCATGACACTCCAGGATCTCCCTGAACCCGACGAAACCTTCAGCCTTCAGCCTCATAGAAAAGGGTCCTTAATTACTAGAATAGGGTTTTGGGGGGCCCATTTACCTAGTTTATATTACGGAAGCCCCAAATCGCAGAGGTAATTTTCAAGGCCTCTATATTCGACAATTCCTTCCCAAGCCTTTGAAAGCCTGAATCCCTCATCTAGATCCCCACCACGTCCAACAATAAAACCAAGCCCCGACACCCTGCACTTGAAACCACGCACCCATTAATCCCCGGGCGTTGGCGGCACGCACCTTGAGCATGCTGGTCTGCCAGGTCTCGATTTCTCGCCACGCCTGGCGGTGTCAGACTTTACGAAAGGTGTATAGGGGCTTCTGGGCACCCCTAAACCCCGAAAACCTACACCTCAGCCCTAGACCCAAAACCTCGAAACCCTAAACACCTAAACCCCTAAACCCTACACCCTGTTCCAAGGCCTTCGCGAGATCCTGGGACTTCCAGGCTGCAGATGTTCTCATCACTTCGAGCAGCACGGTCTGAGACGAAACTCGGGCTCGAGGTGTTCCAGAGTTTAGGGTTTAGGGCTGCGGGGTTTAGGGTTTGGGGTTACAGGGTTTCAGGGTTTAGGGTTGCGGAATTTAGGGGTTTAGGCTTGAGGGCTGCATGGAAAGGTGTTGAAACACGGGCCTCAGGACCAGGAATCCCTCTTCCAAACAAGCGCCTGGACCCAAACCTAAGCCCCAAGCCCCGAGCCGCAGAAGGCCTCAACCTCCTCAAACCTTCAGGCACCCCGAAATCTTTGATTCCCCTACAAAGTCGACCCAACGTGCCAGACCTTTTGAGACCCTTACAAAACCTGTTGACTGTTGCGGCTATCAATCTTTGCTTCTTCACTTCCAACTTCTCAATCCTTACCTGTCAACCCTAAACCCTAACAACTTTGGTCGCCTCCAAAAAAAGCCTTGCGGAACAAGCGCCATGTTAAGGAGCGTTTTAATTAGATGCTGAGTTCATAAGCCCCCAGAAGTGTACACTTTCAGTTTTATATTGGGTAATATTATCCCCAAAAACTGTAAAGTGTATCCACTCAGCTACTGAATTTAAGGCTTAAAGTGAACGGACCCAGCCTCCCCTGCGACTCTGCTCGCCAGCGGGTCGTCGGCGCTGTGCAACGCACGCTGCAGCTTCTCAACGATGGAGCGACCTAGGTGTAGGATCCTGAACAGTTAGACCAGGGTTTTTGGGGCCCAGGATACTATACCTGTAATAAGGAACCCCCAAAATCGTAGAGGTAATTATTAGGCGGTGGTTCTTTAATTTGGGGTTTAGAGAGGTCGGCTGTGGGGTTTAGGATGTAGGGTTTAGCATGTAGGGTGTTGTGTGGCTTTAATTAGTATTAGTATGTCTGCTGTTCGGCTATAGGGGACGTACGGTTTATTGCTTAAGGTTTGGGGTTCAGGTTTAAGATTTAGACTGTTCGTATCATTGAAGGAACTACACTGTAGGCAGGGCTGTTAGAAGCCGGCTTTTATGCTGCCCTCGAGAATCCCAGCAGCATTCATCCTGAACCCATGCTCCACCTTTCTGGATTGCGCTCTGCGAAATACGATTCTGCAACCAAGTAAGCCGAGACTGAACCCGCAAGACTCATGGCATAGTATTCAGTGCAGCAAGGGCACAGGGTATTCGTACGAACAATGTTCAGAGTTTCTCTTGCACGACACGCTTTTCTTCTGAAAGGAGTGTCTTGGACTTACCTTAAACTGCCATTAACCTACTTTTTTGTAGGCTCTTGTTGTAAACCCTGATATCGACTTTATAGGGGCCCTACCAAAAGCAGGTTTCGGTCGTTCAAGATAATCTTCAGAAGGTCAAGGGATCATCACACCATCAATAGCAGGCCTAAACCCTACTTGGAGGTTCATGTTAAGTCGGGTGTATAAGTGGAGTAAGTATGAGTACAAACCATATGGGTTGCCTGATAACCCTGCCTTTAACTACCAAAGTCAGCCCTTCCTGACATCCGACTAACGAAAACTCTTTGGGATCTGGGTGTGATATAGGGGGCCTTCATGATTTTGGGGGCTGCATTGTACCACACATATACGAAGGACTCCTATGGAATAGCAATAGTACTGCTAGTTGCTCTGACCCTAAACCCTATAAACCTTAAACCCCAAAGCTCACGGACTTAGGCTTTCGAAGCTGAATCCTGCGTGCTAGCGGATTGGGGGCTTCATCGTCACACCCGAAACCACCAAGCCCAACAGAAACACCTCAGTCCTAAACGCCAAAGCCCGCATGAAACCCTTGTGGCAACCCTCAAAGTACCTTTGAAGTCACCTTATAGCAAATAATAAAAGGTACTGTAGCCTTGCACTGAACCTCAACCTATCTTTAAAGGTCATCCGCAGTGGGACAACTGGGCCCGACACGTCTCTGCACTACCTGGGCATACCACACCTTCGGCTGATAGGCTCTGGGGTTCAGGGTTTATAGTTCCAAGGGTAGAAGGTGGGACCCTTAATGAGGACCCCTAGGTATATACCCTTAATATAGCTATTATATACCCATAATATAGCCGATTATAGGTAGGGGTCCCCATTAAGGGTCCCTCCTTTTCCCCTTTGAATAATTCAGGATTGATGCTGAGGGCTTCTGGCTCTGACGCTGTAGTTTCAATTGGGGTTCCGAGCCATGAACCCAAATCCGAACCTTAACCCGTAGAGTAGCACGGCACTTCAGAGCGTAGGGTTTAGGGGTTTAGGTTTCAGAGCTTAGGGTTTAGGGGTTTAGGTTTCAGAGTGTAGGGTCTAGGGGTTTAGGTTTCAGAGTTTAGGGTTTAGGGGTTTAGGGGTTTGTGAGTAGCGGATATCACTACTCAATCTGGGTTCAGAATGTAAACCCAAACCCGAACTTAAACCCTAAACCCCTAAACCCTTTTCTACACGTGAGAACCCGACCAGCGAACCCGAAGCCATCAAGACGAAAGCCAAAGCGACAGCCGCACCTATCCCAAACCCGAAACCACACCTTGTTTTTGGTTCCTCATTAGTTATGATTTCCTTGCAAAAGTCCTTGAAAAAAGTAGGTTCTTCAGGGTCCAGGAATCCACACAAAACCCTACAAAACCCCCTGCACACCCTGGCGTAAGACATGTAATGATGAAGCTCTGAACCAGCAGCATTCCCGCACTCGAAATTCGAAAAAGACAACAAGAACCCTAAACCCTAAACCCCTAAACCCGAAACCCTGAATCTTAAGCCTAAACCCCTGAATCCTACACCCCGAAGGCCCCATAGGTACCCTTATAGTAACCCTTCAAAGCCCCAAAAACCCTAAATCCAAAAAAACACCAAAAAAAATGAAACAGAACAAACAGAACGCCCTTGGGCCGCCTCCTCGGCCTCGACCTCTGCAGCCAAGGCAGACTTGATCGCCGAGGCCAGCTCACCGGCCGAGCCGGCCTTGGCTTTGAGGGTTCTTCGAGGGTTTGGGGGGGGGGGGGGGGGGGGGGGGGGGTTTTGGAGTTCAGGGTTTAGGGTTTAGAGGTTTGAGAAGTTTTGGTGTTTACTGCTCTTTGAGGGTCTTGGGGGGGTTTTGGAGTTTAGGGTTTAGGGCTTAGGGTGTTCAGATTTTGGGGGGGTTCCTTATTATAACTGCGGTAGAATGGGCCCCAAACCCTGTTCTAATTTATTAAGGCCCCTATATTCGAGTTGAAGGGCTTAGTGTTGAAGGGTTTTGGGCTTAGCATGCCCAGGGTTGACGGGTTTAGCGTTGAGGGGCTTTGGGTGTTGGGTGTTTAGGGTTGAGGGGTTGAGGGGTTTGCGGTTGGGGTTTAGGGTGAGACTTTCAACTTTTTGGCATAAAACGTCTTCAGGGCTTAAGGCCTCAGAGCTGAGGTCCTTCTGGGATTTTAGGGCTTTGGGGATCTGGGGTCGAAGGTTGAGGTTGAGGTATGAGGAAACCGTCAGACGGGAGTAAGTGGTGGACCAATCTTCATCATCTTGCCACTCCTGACAATGAACAGTCAAGGCACGAAGGCCAGGAATGACCTAAACCCTAAACCCTATAAACCCTATAAACCCTATAAACCCTATAAACCCTATAAACCCTATAAACCCTATAAACCCTAAACCCTAAACCCGGAGACGAAGCATCGGAGCCCAGCATGACGAGTGCCAGAGGCAGCCAGGGCCTCTAGCCGCGACCCGAACGAGGCCCTCGACCGTGGCCCTGGGGCCACCCGGTCCACGCACAAGTTGCCACGACCAAGCGTCGCGAATGCTGCCGAAGGCAGCGGAAGCCCATGTCCGAAAGTGATCGCCAGGAGTTTCGGAAAGCGAAGCCCAGGCTTTCTCGCCCTTCTCACAGTAGAGCCAATCAGCATGAACCCTCAAAGCCACAGTCTCCTGCTGAGTCGGGGCCTTCGCAGCAACAGCGAGCTTTGCGTAAAGTGGGGCCGTCATGCTGCGGCCCTGAAGCTGACATCTTAAACCCAGAGTCTTACCTTTGGTTAGTCGGGAATGGAGGAATGGGAATTTGGTACAATTATAACTACTATTACTACCATTCTTCCGTTCCCTATTAACCAAAGGTAAGGAGTGGGATTAGGGCCCAGGCTTACGGCTTAGGGTTTCCTTAAGGTTTTCTGGTCTACTGGCGTGTTTCGTGCTTGTAACGTTTGGTGCAGAAGGTTTCCAAAGCACGGAAGCCTTAGAGCCCACCACCTGAATCTGCGAACCACCAACTTTAATTCTTGAGCTCAATGTCCTAGAGTCCTTAACACCTTTTCCAGAAGCCCCAAATACTAAAGGCCATCTTCCACCCCAGAGGCATCGGCCTTAAACCAACGGTCGCCCAAAAGGAGTACTATGCGGGGCCTTAATAATTAGAACAAGGAATTCGCAAAATAGTATTGGCAATTATTTAGGTCGCTATAGTAAGTACCAAACCGTCCATGGAGTTGCTGGGCTTCGGGCTTCCACTGCTTTTCGGAGCTTGTCGCTGGGCGTTTCTGGGCCGGAAAGGTCCACCTGAATCCGTTACGATCTTGAAATCCGGCTTCAAGGCTTCACGTTGGTTTAGGATTTAGGGCTTAGGGTTTATATAGGGGTTTAGGGTTTAGGGGTTTAGGGTTTAGGGGTTTAGGGGTTTGGGGGTTTAGGGTTTAGGGTGGCTATAAGCCTGAAAAAGGGAGCTGCATACTAAGTGCCTCCTTGGGCTCGCGACAGCGAGGGCAAACCGCGTTCTGTGGGGCTGTGGAGTAGAAACCCTCGGGCAACGAGAAAGCGGGGGGCGAGGCCTACGGCCCTACTACAACTTGCAAAACAAGGGGGAGCTCTCTGAGGGGGGCAGTCAAAGCCGCAGTCAGCCGGAGGCAGACCCCTTTGGCCATGTTTACCCACTGCAGCTCGATCAGTGGCTTGAACCACTATCAGACAACTGTCTGCTGGCATGTTCAGTCTTCAGAACTCTGGATGGTTTGAACTGGTGGTGGAGTATCTAGGAGATACTCGGTGGGTGAAGACGCGTTCTGGGTTCATCTATCCTTGGAACACTGCGGTCAGATCCACTCCGCGGAGTCTTTTGCAAGCAATGTGTATAGTTCAAGGCTGCTGCATAGGCCGCAACAACCCACTCTGCCATGTTAATACAGAGGCCTGATTAATTAGAACAGGGTTTGGGGGCCAATGAAAATTATTTCCCATAATTAATCATAATAAGGAACCCACAAAGTTGTATTGGTAATTACTTAGGCCTCTAAAGTACAGTCGACCGCGTCGCACCCTCGGCGGCATCTCTCGGGTTGGGGACCCGCATCGCGAAGAGGCGTCCGCCGAGTTTCGCAAACTACGGTAACACATGCGGTCACGCGCGCATGAATGCGCGGAGAAATTCGACGAAGCTTGGACGTGCAGAGTTACTATGCTATATTACTTCACTGATTACCCTTTCCGGAATGGCCTCATCTGATACCCATGAGGAAGATCCTGCACGTCTTGGGTCCGATATGTGGATCGTACGTTGTCTGATGTTTTGATCGCCGATTACGGAATACAAAGCATCCTTTGTTTGCCGTGCATTCTCAGGCATTCATCCATGCGCCATCTTTGATTCTGTTGTGGGGTTGGGACAGCTTTTCCTTTTGCTGGTTACATCCCACCCCTGTCCGGTGAGCGCATACTATGTCAATAGATTTCTGCACCACCCCACTTTCAATTAAATGCAGCTTGAATTCATCTTGCTAGGCGAGCGTCGTTTACCGACTCAACCGCAGAGAATGAATGAATGAATTCACTGATTAAGCGTTATTGAACCTCTGGGTTCGAGATTTTGGGAAGCGACTTTTTTGATACGCGTGGATCGTCGGCCAAGCCCTAAACCCTCAACCCTCTAAACTTCCTAAACTCTAAAGCCCCAAACCTGAAGCCCTCAACCTTTATTAAACTCCTAAACCCAAAACCCTAAACCCCCCAAACCTCTAAACCCTAAACCCTAAGCTCTAGGAACCCTTATATAGCCAGTACAGGAACCCTAAACCCTCCCTAAACCCCAAACATCCCACGAAATGCTACCCTCGATGTGAACCTCCCGGATTTCGGCCGTATCGAGCTCTAGCACCCCCGGCAAGGTGGCGTCCATCGTGGTGCCTGCAGTTTAGATTTTAGGATTTAGGGTATGGGGCTTAGGGGTTTCGGGCTGGTGCCGGTCAGGGGTTTAGGGTTGTCGGGCTAGGGGGGTGAAGAGTTAGGATTAGGGGTTGAGGGCTCTTTCGTCTGAGGCCTGTGGGTTTCGGGAGTTAAGGGCTTAGGGTTTAGGGGTTTAGGGATTTAGGGTTTAGGGGTTTAGGGTCTAGGGGTTTAGGGGTTTAGCCTTTAGGGATTAGGGTTTAGGGATTCAGGGTTTAGGGGGTTTAGGGTCTGAGGGTTTAGGGTGCCAGGGATTCGGATTACAGGGGTGAGGGTTCTGGGCTCTGGGCGTAGGATTTAGGACTTTCATGTTGAAGTGGAGGGCCAGAGGCTCGTTTAGTTCTAGGGCATGTAACCTTTAAACCCACAACCCTGAACCCTGAAGCTTTTAGGGCTTTTAAGAGGTTTTTGTTTAAGACTGTCGAGGTTAGGGTATAGGTTTTGTTGCGTTAGGAAACGGAGGCATAGATCCAAAAGACTCCGACATCCTTCATGCCGTCGCTGGGTCTAGGGTTTAGGGTTTAGGGTTTAGGGGGGTTTAAGGTCTCGTAACTAGTATGAAGGATCCCGAGACTTCATTAAGATGAACGTCTCTGTGCGCCCTACCCGAGCCCCACAACCCCCCAAAAAAACCCGAAAACCTTAGACCGATCTTTCGAACTGTGGCAAGGTTCGGGTTCGGGCTTCAAGGCTGAGCCCTTGACTCTAAACTCATCTGGTTTAGGGTTTAGGGTTTAGGGTTTAGGGGAGTGTCAAAGACAGTAAACTCTCAGATGCTTCAAAAGTTGGCCCTTCAAAGCCTCTGGAAACTATTGCCTAAACATGGCCTCTTGGCTTAAAACACAACTTACATGGGAGTTTCCAAAAATGGGGAACCCTAGTGTAATGCTCTACATGATAGGATCCTCATTATAAGGACCCCGAAATAAGGTACCCCTAATTTTCGGAAACTCCCATGTAACTGTCCTAGTAGGTCCTAGTGATCATAAGGACCCCAGAAGCAGGACCCTTCGAAATCTGCATTGAAAGACGATCTAAGCCCTAAGACGTAATGACGTAATGCCTACCTGAACCCGAAACCCTAATGAAGCCGTTAAGTCTGAGATTCCCTGAGCCGTTCACCCTAAACTTCCGTGAAATTCCTCGGGTACCTCTAAATGTCCTCCAGCCAAGCATAAACCGTAACAACCTCCTATGCAACGAAGAGAATAACGATGACAGTCGCAGTAATTGTAGCAACGACATTAATATGGATAAAGATACGAACAAGAACAGTACAATAACAGTCACACTGGTCATTACAGCCGTCACAACAAGGGCCAACGATAGTCACCATAATCATGACAGTGATGATAGGAACGGCAGAACTACTGGAACTGATGAACAGACTTCTCATCATCTTCATGTTCATCATCGTGCTGGTAAAAGCAGTAACGATAACGACACCTTTGCCACGGCGCGCCTGTGAGGGTCAGGTCCAAGGGCGCCTTTTGGAGAGCCTCACCGGCTGCAAGGATTTTTTGTGATTAGGGTTTAGGGTTTAGGGTTTTGGGTTTTGGGATTAGGGTTTTGGGTTTAGGGTTTAGGGATTAGGATTTTGGGTTTAGGGTTTTGGGTTTAGGGATTAGGGATTAGGGTTTTGGGTTTTGGGTTTTGGGATCAGGGTTTAGGGTTTAGGGTTCATCAGGGTTTAGAGTTGAGGGTTTAGGGTAAGCTCCTTTACTGTAAGGGGTCTATGAGGGTTCCTTCAAATGGATCTACGAGGGCTCCTCGAAGGGATCTGTTATGGGGCTTGAGGGCTTTAGGGCTTTAGGGCTTAGGGCGTTAGTGTGCAGGGTTGGGGGTTCGGGATTTCGGGATCAGGGCTTGGGTTTTGGGGGACAAGTGTTTCGGGCTTGGGACTTCGACTGGTGTCTTGAGGAAGTCTATACCAGAAATACCTGTGTGAAAACTGGTACTTCAAACCCTACACCCTAAACCGTTGCGAAAACTGGTACTTCAGACGCATAAAACAAGGCTACAAGGTCCAGGGTTTGGCGAGTTTCAGGTAGTGGGGATTTGGGAGTCTTCGAATAGGGGATCCTAATATAGTACCCTAAATAGTAGGATGCTTATCATAAGGACCCCAAAATGTGGTACCCCCTATTTTCTGAAACTCTAAACCCTAAAACCCTTATTGAACTCCTATAGATCCCTTTTAAGGAACCCTTATAGTAACCCTTTAAAGGAACCCGTCTTGGGGATTTCATACACTTAGAGGATCATGGGACTTAGTAAGTAGGTTATAACTGGGGTTATAAGTCCCCTAAGTGGGGTTATCCTAATGATAACCTACTTATAACCCTACTTACGAAGTCCCATGATCCTTTAAGTAGGGGCCAGCATAGGGCTCCTTGCATGCAAGCGCTCCTTTAAGTAAGTGGGGGTTTCCGAAAATCAGGAGTTCCTCAGGGTTCCTTTAAAGGGTTACTATAAGGGCTCCTTAAAGGGATCCATAGAAGTTCTATAAGGGTTTTAGGGTTTAGAGTTTCCGAAAATTAGGGGTACCTTATTTTGGAGTCCTTATAATAAGCATCCTACAAGTTAGGGTACTATATGAGAGTCCCCTATTTTCGGAAACTCCCAAGTAAGGGTTCACTAGGGGTACTACAAAAGGTTGCTACAAAGGTTTCCCAAATACCGTATTTTCTCGGGTCACAGTAACAGTTCGAATATGTGCTTCCGACTATATCATAACCATAGCATGAACTCAAAAGAGACTCTAAGCAATAATATGGGCAATTCTTCAGGAGTCCAGAAACGAATCAACCCCTTTGAATTGCAGTCCTAGGCACCTCATCGGCCGCCAAATCCGTCGTGTCCAGGCTTGCATCCTTAAGCTCCTCCCAACAACTGGCCCTAAACCCGAGACAACTGAACCCCCTCAATATAGGGGCCTCAATTTTTAGAATAGAGTAAGGTTTGTGGACCCACTATACTAGAGCTATAATAAGCACCCCCTCGCAATAGTATTGTCAATTATTTACTTATAGTAATCCTTATAAGCCCTAATGAAAGGAACCCTATCCATCATAGAACCCGACTCTAGATCCCTGATAAACCTATAAACCCTAAACCCTAAACTTTAAACCCCAAACCTCTAAACCCTAAACCCTCAACCCCTAAACTGCCGGGAATGGTTGGATCTTTCAGCTCCTCCTGCTTCGCCAGACCGATACGGCTCGTAACGTCCTCGGCGGCGTAGCAGGGCGCTTCGTAGAGGCGTGCATGATAAATCATGATAACTGAGTACCCAGTATCCTACATATGCAAAGGGATACATATATACATACATATATATATATATATCAGTATATTACTATATATATACATATATATATATATATTTTTTTCTAACATATATGTATATAGATAGATAAATAGATAGATACACCTACATGTATACACGAATATCTTGCATACTAACGAAGAACATACAGAAATGTATGCACGTAAAAATCTACGGTGCAATGGGCTTTCTAACAGGAGGGTTAGTGCTGCAACCTTGCGGCCTCCTTTTGACGGGCAGCTTGTTCTGCCAAGGCCTTCTCCTTTGCCACTCTCGCTTCCTCCTCATTGCGCAGCCGCTCGGCCTCTGCTTGCCTCGTGGCCTCCTCTGCCAAAGCTGTCTCCTGTGCAACTCTGTCTTCCTCCTCCTTGCGCAGCCGCTCGGCCTCTGCTTGCTTCGCGGCCTCTTCGGCCAAAGCCTTCTCCTTTGCCACTCTCTCTTCCTCCACTTGGCGTTCAACTTCTGCAGCTGCCGCGGCTTCTGCTCGCAGATGCACAGAGGCATTGGACAGACTCACATCCAGGATCCGCTCACAAGCAATGTGCGATGCTTCAGCGGCCACAGCGCGCTCGGCTGCATGCCTCTCGGCTTCTGCTTTGCGTGCTGCTTCTGCTGCCAAAGCTGCTTCTCTGGCCAAGCGTTCAGCCTCGCGCTGGCGAGACGCTTCCGCCTCGGTCTGCAAGCGCTTGTCGGCTGCCTGTCTGGCGACTTCCACGACTTGGCTGCAAGAGCTATGTGCAGCTTCTCTTGCCAGGTCGTGCTCGGCAGCGCTTCTCTGCTCCTCCTCACGGCGTGCGGCTTCTGCGGCACGAGCCGCATCAGCTTGCAGATGTGCACGAGCATTTGCTGATGCCAATTGTAGAATGTGCTGAGTGGCTGCCTGCGCGGCCTCTTTCGCGACAGCACGCTCTGCTGCCAGGCGTTCGGCCTCTGCTTGCCTCGTGGCCTCCTCTGCCAAAGCGGCCTCTGCTTGCCGCGTGGCCTCCTCTGCCAAAGCTGTCTCCTTTGCCACTCTCTCTTCCTCCTCCTTGCGCAGCCTCTCGGCCTCTGCTCGCCGCGCAGCCTCTTCTGCCAAGACCTTCGCAGTCGTTGTAATTGCGGGACATGTAGTTGTCGCCGTAACCGCAGCAGTTATATAGTTCTAGCAGCTCCTGCAATCGTCGTCGTTGTTTTGGAGGAGTGTAGCGGTAGCAGTCGTAGCAGTAGCAGCAGTAGTAGTAGTAGTAGCAGTGGTAGCTGTAGTAGCAGTACTGGTAGTCGGAGAAGGAGCAGGAGTTTGGTAGTGGCACTGGTAGTGGTAGTGGTCATGCTAGTGGTAGCAGCAGTTGCAGTGTTGCAGCAGTAGCAGAAGCAGAAGCAGAAGCAGTAGCAGTAGCAGTAGCAGTAGCAGTAGCAGTGGCAGTAGCAGTAGCAGCAGCAGTAGTAGCAGTAGCAGCAGCAACAGTAGTAGCAGAGGTAGCGGTAGCAGTAGCAAGAGTAGTAGCAGTAGTAGCAGTAGTAGCAGTGGTAGCAGTAGTAGCAGCAGTAGAAGTAGTAGCAGCAGTAGCGGTAGCAGTAGCAGTAGAGGTAGCAGTAGCAGCAGCAGTAGCAGTAGCAGTAGCTGGAGCGGGAGCGGTAGCAGTTGCCGTCGCAGTAGTAACAGTAGCAACAGTAGCAGCAGTAGTAGCAGTAGTAGCAGTAGTAGCAGTAGTAGCAGTAGTACCAGCAGGCGCAGTCCCAGTCCCAGTCGCAGCAGTAGTAGCAGTAGTAGTAACAGAGGAACAGCAAGAGCAGCAGCGGTAGCAGGAGCGGTATGGCGGTAGTGGCAGCGGTAGCAGCAGCGGTAGCGGAAGCGGAAGCGGTAGCAGTAGCAGCAGCAGTAGCAGTAGCATTAGTCGCAGTCGCAGTCGCACTCGTAGTCGTCGTCTTCAGTGGCAATAGTAGCTGCAGCAGTAACAAAAGTAGGTGCAACCGCAGGACAAGTAGTAGGAGCAGGAGGAAGAGTAGGAGCAACATGAGTCCTTGTCTTAGTCTTGGTAGTGGTATTGGTTTTGCTAATGGTATTAGTATTGGTATGACTATTGACCTTCGCATTCGTGTTGGTACAAGTATCAATGTATCAGCATCGGCAGTAGTACTTTTAGTCTTCCTGCATCAATACTAGTGTCAGTATGGGTACCAGTACTTGTATCATTCAGTCTTCGTGTTGGTACTTGCATTGGTATCAGCATCCGCAGAAACCCTAAACCCTCAACTCCTTAAGCTCTAAACCCTAAACCCTCAACTCCTTAAACTCTAAACCCTAAACCCTCAACTTCTTAAACTCTAAACCCTAAACCCTAACTCCTTAAACTCTAAACCCTAAACCCTCAACTTCTTAAACTCTAAACCTAAACCCTAACTCCTTAAACTCTAAGGCCTAAACCCTCAACTTCTTAAACTCTAAACCCTAAACCCTAACTCCTTAAACTCTAAACCCTAAACCCTCAACTCCTTAAACTCTAAACCCTAAACCGTGTCTTGGCCTCAGCCCGGATCTTGGTCTTCGCATGAGTCTTGGTCTGAGCCCAGAGTCATCAGCCATTTGGGTGGTTGTCAACATTAGGGCCCCTTTTGGGGTACCCTAAATATGAGGTGCCGTAATAGAATAGGGACCCAAAAAGGGACCCTAATTTTGACAACCACCCATTTATCATCAGTCTTTGGCCATTGGTCTTTAGTCTTTAGTCTGCAGCCTTTAGTCTCTAGTCTGTAGTCTTAGGTCTTCATCTTCATCTTGGGTTCAAGCTTAGTAACAGTCTTAGTAGGAGTAGCAGTAGCAGCAGCAGCAGCAGCAGCCGTAGCAATAGCAATAGTAATATCAGTGGCAGCAGCAGCAGAAGTGGCAGTCGCAGTAGCAGCAGCAGCAGCAGCAGCAGCCGCAGTCGTAGACGTGGCAGTGGCTGAGCAGTGGTGGTAGTAGTCGTCGTCATCGTCGTAGTGGTGGTGGTGGTTGCAGCAGCAGGAGGATGAGTAGTAGTAGATGTAGTAGATGACGCGACGACGGCGGTGGTGGTGGACACGGCGGCGGCTGTGGTGCTAGTAGCAGGGAGTAGCAGCAGCCATCGCAGAAGCAGTAGCAGCTTGGCAGTAGCATGCAGTAGGAGCAGCAGGAAATCGCAAAAGGAATTCAAAACTCCTCGTGGAAATGAGAATGCGATCAGCCCCAATACACGAGTTTACAAGGCCAAACTCACAGTGAAGACGCTCGGCCTCTGCTTGCTTCGCGGCCTCTTCGGCCAAAGCCTTCTTCTCTGCCACTCTCTCTTCCTCCACTTGCCGTGCAACGTCCGCAGCTGCCGCGGCTTCCGCTCGCAGATGCACAGAGGCATTGGACAGACTCACATCCAGGATCCGCTCACAAGCAATGTGCGATGCTTCAGCGGCCACAGCGCGCTCGGCTGCATGCCTCTCGGCTTCTGCTTTACGTGCTGCTTCTGCTGCCAAAGCTGCTTCTCTGGCCAAGCGTTCAGCCTCGCGCTGGCGAGATGCTTCCGCCTCGGTCTGCAAGCGCTTGTCTGCTGCCTGTCTGGCGACTTCCACGACTTGGCTGCAAGAGCTATTAGCAGCTTCTCTTGCCAAGTTGCGCTCGGCTTCCCTTCTCTGCTCCTCCTCACGGCGTGCGGCTTCTGCGGCTCGGGCCGCATCAGCTTGGAGATGTGCACGAGCATTTGCTGATGCCAAATGTAGAATGTGCTGAGTGGCTGCTTGCGCGGCCTCTTTCGCGGCAGCACGCTCTGCTGCCATCCGCTCGGCCTCTGCTTGCCTCGCGGCCTCTTCGGCCAACGCCTTCTCCTTTGCCAGCCTCTCTTCCTCCGCCTTGTGCAGCCGCTCGGCCTCTGCTTGCCTCGTGGCCTCCTGCGCCAAAGCTGTCTCCTTTGCCACTCTCTCTTCCTCCTCCTTGCGCAGCCGCTCGGCCTCCACTTGCCTTGCAGTCTCCTCTGCCAAAGCTGTCTCCTTTGCCACTCTCTCTTCCTCCTGCTTGCGCAGCCGCTCGGCCTCTGCTTGCCTTGCAGCCTCCTCTGCCAAAGCTGTCTCCTTCGCCACTCTATCTTCCTCCTGCTTTCGCAGCCGCTCGGCCTCTGCTTGCCTTGCAGCCTCCTCTGCCAAAGCTGTCTCCTTCGCCACTCTGTCTTCCTCCTCTTTTCGCAGCCGCTCGGCCTCTGCTTGCCTTGCAGCCTCAGCTTTCTCGCAGGCTGCTCTCTTTTCTTCCTCTTCGCGAAGACGATTGGCCTTCTGTCTTGCAGCTTCTTCTGCTTCTCTCGCCGCTTGTTGTGCTGCTTCCTTCGATCTCTTAGTGGTGACTTCGAAGAGTTCGGCTGCAGCTGCTTTCGCGACCTCGTACAACACCGTCTCTTGCAGCTGCTGGGCCTCTGCTTGCCTCGCCGCCTCAGCTTTTTCGCGTGCCACTCTCTCTTCCTCCTTGCGCAGCCGCAAGGCCTCTGCTTGCCTCGCGGCCTCCTCTGCCAAAGCTTTCTCCTGTGCAACTCTGTCTTCCTCCTCCTTGCGCAGCCGCTCGGCCACTGCTTGCTTCGCAGCCTCTTCGGCCAAAGCCTTCTCCTCTGCCACTCTCTCTTCCTCCACTTGCCGTGCAACCTCCGCAGCTGCCGCGGCTTCCGCTCGCAGATGCACAGAGGCATTGGACAGACTCACATCCAGGATCCGCTCACAAGCAATGCGCGATGCTTCAGCGGCCATAGCGCGCTCGGCTGCATGCCTCTCGGCTTCTGCTTTGCGTGCTGCTTCTGCTGCCAAAGCTGCTTCTCTGGCCAAGCGTTCAGCCTCGCGCTGGCGAGATGCTTCCGCCTCGGTCTGCAAGCGCTTGTCTGCTGCCTGTCTGGCGACTTCCACGACTTGGCTGCAAGAGCTATTAGCAGCTTCTCTTGCCAAGTTGCGCTCGGCTTCCCTTCTCTGCTCCTCCTCGCGGCGTGCGGCTTCTGCGGCTCGGGCCGCATCAGCTTGGAGATGTGCACGAGCATTTGCTGATGCCAAATGTAGAATGTGCTGAGTGGCTGCTTGCGCGGCCTCTTTCGCGGCAGCACACTCTGCTGCCATCCGCTCGGCCTCTGCTTGCCTCGCGGCCCCTTCGGCCAACGCCTTCTCCTTTGCCAGCCTCTCTTCATCCGCCCTGCGCAGCCGCTCGGCCTCTGCTTGCCGCGTGGCCTCCTCTGCCAAAGCTGTCTCCTTTGCCACTCTCTCTGCCTCCTCCTCCTTGCGCAGCCGCTCGGCCTCTGCTTGCCTTGCAGCCTCCTCTGCCAAAGCTGCCTCCTTCGCCACTCTCTCTTCCTCCGCTTGCCGTGCAACCTCCGCAGCTGCCGCGGCTTCCGCTCGCAGATGCACAGAGGCATTGGACAGACTCACATCCAGGATCCGCTCACAAGCAATGCGCGATGCTTCAGCGGCCATAGCGCGCTCGGCTGCATGCCTCTCGGCTTCTGCTTTGCGTGCTGCTTCTGCTGCCAAAGCTGCTTCTCTGGCCAAGCGTTCAGCCTCGCGCTGGCGAGATGCTTCCGCCTCGGTCTGCAAGCGCTTGTCTGCTGCCTGTCTGGCGACTTCCACGACTTGGCTGCAAGAGCTATGTGCAGCTTCTCTTGCCAAGTTGCGCTCGGCTGCCCTTCTCTGCTCCTCCTCACGGCGTGCGGCTTCTGCGGTGCGGGCCGCTTCAGCTAGGAGATGTGCACGAGCATTTGCTGATGCCAATTGTAGAATATGCTGAGTGGCTGCTTGCGCGGCCTCTTTCGCGGCAGCACGCTCTGCTGCCATCCGCTCGGCCTCTGCTTGCTTCGCGGCCCCTTCGGCCAACGCCTTCTCCTTTGCCACTCTCTCTTCCTCCGCCTTGCGCAGCCGCTCGGCCTCTGCTTGCCTCGTGGCCTCCTCTGCCAAAGCTGTCTCCTTTGCCACTCTCTCTTCCTCCTCCTTGCGCAGCCGCTCGGCCTCTGCTTGCCTTGCAGCCTCCTCTGCCAAAGCTGCCTCCTTCGCCACTCTCTCTTCCTCCACTTGCCGTGCAACCTCCGCAGCTGCCGCGGCTTCTGCACGCAGATGCGCAGAGGCATTGGACAGACTCACATCCAGGATTCGCTCACAAGCAATCTGCGATGCTTCCGCGGCCACAGCGCGCTCGGCTGCATGCCTCTCGGCTTCTGCTTTGCGTGCTGCTTCTGCTGCCAAAGCTTCTTCTCTGGCCAAGCGTTCAGCCTCGCGCTGGCGAGATGCTTCCGCCTCGGTCTGCAAGCGCTTGTCTGCTGCCTGTCTGGCGACTTCCACGACTTGGCTGCAAGAGCTATGTGCAGCTTCTCTTGCCAAGTTGCGCTCGGCTGCCCTTCTCTGCTCCTCCTCACGGCGTGCGGCTTCTGCGGCTCGGGCCGCTTCAGCTAGGAGATGTGCACGAGCATTTGCTGATGCCAATTGTAGAATATGCTGAGTGGCTGCTTGCGCGGCCTCTTTCGCGGCAGCACGCTCTGCTGCCATCCGCTCGGCCTCTGCTTGCTTCGCGGCCTCTTCGGCCAACGCCTTCTCCTTTGCCACTCTCTCTTCCTCCGCCTTGCGCAGCCGCTCGGCCTCTGCTTGCCGCGTGGCCTCCTCTGCCAAAGCTGTCTCCTTTGCCACTCTCTCTTCCTCCTCATTGCGCAGCCGCTCGGCCTCTGCTTGCCTCGCGGCCTCTTCGGCCAACGCCTTCTCCTTTGCCAGTCTCGCTTCCTCCGCCTTGCGCAGCCGCTCGGCCTCGGCTTGCCTTGCAGCCTCCTCTGCCAAAGCTGTCTCCTTTGCCACTCTCTCTTCCTCCTCCTTGCGCAGCCGCTCGGCCTCTGCTTGCCTTGCAGCCTCCTCTGCGAAAGCTGCCTCTTTCGCCACTCTCGCTTCCTCCTCTTTGAAAAGCCGCTCGGCCTCTGCTTGCATCGCGGCTTCTTTCGCCAAGGCTGTCTCCTGCCCCCCTGCTCCGCCGCCTCCTGCTTCGCCGCCCTTCTCTTCCTTGGCTGCTTCTGAAGGCTCGCGATTCCGGCTTCCTGAATCCTGCGGTAACTACCTTCGAAAACCTGCGTTTTTGCCAGGCCCCTACAATTTTTTTGACACGATTTACTCTGCGAACTTACAAAAAAGTAGGTTATGGTAGTCTGGGGTAGATGGTAACGCTACGACTATGAGGTTTTCGGGCCCTTCGCGTGAAGGGGTCCGGGCACCCAGCGCGTGAAGATTCTCGACCGCCACCCCCTTCCTTCAACCATCCCTTTTCTTGCCTTTGGTTAGTAGGGAATGGAGGGATGGGGTACAATGAGAACTACTGTTACCACCATTCTTCCATTCCCTACTCACGAAAGGTAAGTTTTGGGCCCCTTTCCTCCGGTGTAAGAGAGCAAATCCAAGCTCTGGCTCTCCCGAGCTTGATGAATCGCAGTCCTGCTCGCGCGTGACCTGTGTTTTGGGCGCTTTGGGTAGAAATCGTGCTCTCGCCATCACTCTGCTCCAGAATTTCGAAGTCGCTAAAGTCCCAGCACTGCAACACTATTAATACTACGTCACTACGTGACTCCTCGGTAGTTCGTGTGGTCTCGAAATCACAGCTGTGCCCCCACCGCGGTACCGAACACATTTCGGGACACGCTGCTCCTGGCATCGTTGTGGGAAATGTAGGGCTTCGACTGTGCTTGGGGTCCATCCTGGCGTAGAAGAAAGTCACACCCAAATCCCCCACAACAGCTCGGAACGTCAAGGTACAAAGTTTATACAATGAATAAATCACTGTACCGATAGGAGACGTTAGGATTGGCCGTGTTGTCCCTCAATCTTCTAACACACCGTACCTAAAATCCTAAACCCCTGAGCCCTATACCCTAAACTTCAAAGACTTGAGTGGCAAGAACTCTCTTCTTCAACAACCGGGCCCCAAAAAAATCTAACTTTCCAAGATAGAGCTAATATATATATATATATATATATATATATATATATATATATATATAAGGCCAAACCGTTTAACGTTCCCCCGTTCACTATCTAAGAGAATGCCCGGTTTCCCCGACTGCGAAGATGCACTCGGGAGGTGCCACGATCTCTCCTCCGACGTCGCCCTGGCCGGCCTCGATGTCCGGAGGAGAGCTTTGGGCTTTGGGCTGATAGGGCTTAGGGGGTTCATGGGTTTAGTGTTTCGGGTTTGGGGTTGGATTTTAGGTTTGGGTTTTGGGTGGGTTGGGGTTTAGGGGTTATATAGGGTTTGGGATTTTAGTTTGAGCCATTCTCTGCGCCTCCTCCTTGCACAGCCGCTCAACCTCCGCTTGTCTCTCAGCCTCTTCTGCCAAGGCCTTCTCCTTTGCTCGCTCGGCTTCCTTCCGAAGCCTCTCGACCTCCTCTTGCTGAACCGCTTCGGCCAGCGCCAGAGCCTTGTCCCTTGCCAAGAGCTCCGACTTCTGCCGGCGAAGCAGCTGTGCCTTCTCCCGGCGCTGTCTCACCACCTCTTCCTTCTTCTCCGCTCTCTCAGCCGCTCTTTCGAGGACCGAGAGGACGGTCTCGCGGGCGAGTTGGTCGTCAGAGGGCACGGATTCCTGCCTAGGCCGAGGCACCTCAGAGATCTCCTCTTCGATGACCATCGGCTGGTCCTCCTCGAACCACTGCGGCGCGAAGCCTGAACCGAACTGAATCCAGCGCCAGCTTCCTCCCCTTCCTCCTCCTGCTGCCCTTGCTGCGCTCTTCTCTTCCTGAGCTGCTCATGGAGGCCATCGTAATTCCTTCTTAAACACAACCCAACATTCCAAGACCTCAGGTTTCGGCTTATTGGGGAGAGCACAGTAAAGCAATGTTCGATCAAAAACGCCCAGCTTCCCCCCCCAGTTCGATGACGCACTGGGCAGGAGGACCCATCTCCTCGCCAGCCTCAATGTCCGGAGGAGGACTTCCGGGGAGTTCGAGCATACCTGGGCAGTGCAGGCCTTGGGGTTCTATACCTTGAACTATCCAAACCTTCGTTTCTGCAGGGTCCCTAACTTTACTCTTGAGAATACGGTTCGGGCTTTCGTGTCCAGGGCTCCGGGCTTAGAGGTCAAGGATTTAGGGGTCTGAGAATTTCAGAAGCCCGAAACCAGGTGCAGGTGGGACGAAGGCAGCCCTTAAGGGTGTTGAGCTTAGGGGTTCGGTCACAAGCTCGAAGCCCATCTCTGAAAGGGACGGCCGGTGCTTTCAGCAAGCAGCACAGGGGCTGGCCTTCAGAAACATGGAGTTTCGGACTATCCACAGAGCAAGATAAAGATCAACAGTAAGCTCACAAGATATGTTAAAATTACCATCTAGGGCCTAGATCTTGATCCTTCGGTCCGTTTTGAAACCTAGCTTCTGCAAAATACAGAGCAACCCAAACCGTGAACGCCGCAAGACCATACACAAGCCTTCTAACGTCCATGCAGGGGTCTCTGTGAGCCTCATACAGCTTCGAAACGCGGCTTAACCCTCCTAAACTCTCCCCCCAAGGCCACGAACACACACGCACACAACCCTAAACACTCAACCCCAAAATCCTAAACCGTAAGCCCTGAGCCCTAAACCCTAAACCCCAAAACCCTAAGCCCCGATCCCTAAACCCTAAACCCTGAACCCCAAAAACCCTAAACAACGACAAAGAAATGCATCCCAGCGACCCTCGGCGCTCTCCGGTCTCGGCACCTGAGGAGTTCAGATAATGAGGGCCCCTCATAGAAGGGAACCCTAGTGTTTTAAGGTCTAGGGTTCAGGGTTTAGGGTTTTGGGGTTTAGGGTTTTAGGGTTTAAGTGTTTAGGGTGTAAGGTTTAGGGGCTAGGGTTTAAGGGTTTAGGGCTTAGGGTTTTTCAGGGCTCCACGCGGGATCCTTCATTTTCTGACACTCCCATGCTTACTTGCCAAGCCCGAAAACCCGACGTATCCCAAAACCCCTACACCCCACGCTACCCCAAATCTCCCAAAAAACTCAAGACCCCAACAAAACCCAAAACTCCGAAACCCCAAACCCAACAAAACACACCCCAAACCGTAAACCCCTCAAAACCGCGTAAAATCCCGAGTTAAACACCGAAAAAACCCTGAAATCCCCTAAAACCACAACACCCAACACCCGAAACCCTAGAAACCCTAGAAACCGTAAAGCCTAAACCCCTATCCCTAAACCCCTGAACCCTGGAAACCGTAAACCCTAAACCGCAGAAATCCTGAAACCCTTCAAACCCTAAAAACCCGAAAAAAGAATCGAACCCCTCTCCCCGCCTCCTGCGGCAGCGCCTCCGGACGCTCCAAGGGCGTCGCGGGGCGGTCCCTGCTCGGACGATGTGGGTCCAAGCCGGCCTGGAGTGGGTCTAAAGGGCTTTGGGTTTAGGACTTAGGGTTTCGGGTTTCGGGTTCATTGTTTAGGGGTTTAGGGGTGTAGGGGTCTAAAGGGCTCCTTTTAAAGGCTCCTTTAAAGGGTCGTTTTGAAGGGTCCTTTGAGGGTTCCTTTAAGGGTTCCTGTTGGGGTTCTTTAAGGGTTCTTGCAGGGTCCCTTAAGGGCCTGGAGCGAGTTTAATGTAGGGGGCCTAATAGCTATTAGGGTTTAGGGTTTAGGGTTCTATAACGGTTTAGGGTTCTAGGGTTTAGGGTTCTAGGGTTCCAGGGGCTTAGGGTTTAGGGTTTAGGGTTCTAGGGTATAGGGTTCTAGGGTTTAGGGGTGTAGGGTTTAGGGCTCTAGGGCTCTAGGGGTTTAGGGTTTACGGTTCGAGGGTTCAGGGTTGTAGGGTTTAGGGTTCAGGGTGTAGGGGTTTAGGGTGTAGGGTATAGGGGCCTTAATGACTAGAATAGGGTTCCAACAACCGCTGAAGATAAGATGCACGAGTCTTATGTATTGACTCATCGATCTCATACTTTTGCTAACTTGTAACAGTATATACACTGCCTTACTTCTCTAATCATGTCCCTTCTTGCGTCTGATTAGCTTCACTTCAGCACTCATATGTTTATTCATTCATCTAACTGCTTCGCCAACTATGTACAAGCAGCTATCTACTTATCCGACTACCGGCTCTTTACATATCCAGTGTCGCTACGTATATACTATCAAGCCTTTTTTCGATACACCTTGAAGCTCCACCTCCAAAGCCCCGGAATGCCCCGCACAAACACGCTCGGTCACCACATCAAGCGGCACAGACCTGGTCCAAGAGCCTATACCACAATCAGAAACCCCAAAAATTCGTGAAGAACTCTTCCTTACATAGGGCAGCGAATTAGTGCATGTATGTGTATGTGTGTGTATATATATATATATATATATATATATATATATATGATTATGTATACATATATATATATATATACATACTTTGAATATACCTGGAAATCCTTACGCTGTATCGGCCCCCGCATCATGGTTTACCGGATATTCAAGTGACTATTTCCGACGTATGAAGACGTGTGTTCTTGGGGGAAGAGCTCGTCCCAAGCCCGCATCAACCCTGAACGGCCCTAAACCTAAGCTCTAAACCCTTAAGCCGTAGACCCTAACCCCTCAAGTCCCTAAACTCCCAAACTCCTCAACCCTCAAACACACTTTTTCGAAAGCCCTAAAGCCTTCTCTAGGTCTGGCAGCTTCTTTCCATCCTGTGCGCATAGCCCAACGATCTTTTGAGTGTTTGGTTTTGGGGTTTAGGGCTTTGGTGCGTTTTTTGGCGTGTTTGTTGTTTCTGGTGTTGTAGTTGGCTTTGGGGTGTTCGCTTGTTGTGTCTTGGGGTTAGGCTTGTATATGTCTCAATCTCTACTTTCACCCTATACCCTACCTTGGAAATCACTTTTCTTAGGGTCCCTTCATATCGCTACCAAGTCTAAATTAGGGTTTATAACGAGAGCCTACAAAAAGCGGGTTATGGCAGCTTAAGGCTTAAGGTAAGCCTTAAAACCCTCGGCCGGGGCCCAGACTGCAGGATTGCGAGGACTTGCTTGAGGCTTGCAGTCACTAAGAAGCAGCAAAGCTTGGGGTTCAGGGTTTGGGTTCAGGGTTTAGGGGTTTCGGGCTTCAGCTTTCCACAATGGGCGTGTTAGTTTACGAGCAGATGCTACAGGGTGGTTTCATGAATCGGGGGAGAAGACTACTTCTGATCAACTAACCGCTGATCTGCCTCACAGCGAACATGATGTGCTGGTTTTGTGTATTTGTAATATGGTCTAATAAATAGATACAATAGAACCTGATATACAATATAGAAACTGTAAAGTGTGTGTATATATATATATGTACATTACATAGTGTATCAATCCCCTTTCACCCTGCCATCTTTTCCTCCCTCTTGGCAGAAGGCATCAGTCCACCACAGCATGAAAACCTGGCATGGACTTTCTACTTCCGCTCACATCGCCCGAATCCTGGTTGCCGTCTAGGGCTTCCCAGACCCCGAGGAGGATCCAAAAAATAGATCCCTTAATGGGGGTTCATAGACAGTACCCTTAGTAGTATAGGACCCCAAATTAGGGGATCTACTTTCTAGATCCTCCCGGGGGTCTGGGCAGACAGGGTTGGGACTTTGTGCTTTTCAGTTCGCGATCCGGGATGAGGTTCAGAGTTGAGGCTTTGCTACGATCACAGCAACCGCTGGGACACAACGTCCCGGATGATGACAGTGGCACTGACCATTATGGTCATGAGGAAGACGAAGAAAAGGAGGAACGAGGCAGAGGAGCGCTGTGATTTCATAGCGAAGATCAGGATGTTGCTGTTGCTGTTGGTGACTAGGGTGATGGCGATTGTGATGGCGACGGAGACTGGTGCTTCTGGTGGGGGGCTGAGTGCGGCGTGCTGGTAATGGTGGCCATGATGATGATCAAGACAGGGTCACGGCGAGGACGGTACGTAGATGTAGAGGCACCCTAAACGCTGCAAACCGTGGATCTGCACGGAAGCCTGCGGCCCGTAAACCCCAAATACAGCTTCATCCTGCCTGGTTCTAGGCCCATGAGCACTGCATCCAATGTCTTACCTTTGGTTAGTAGGGAATGGAGGAATGGGGTACAATTATAACTACTATTACTGCCATTCTCCCATTCCCTACTAACCCCTTATAGTACCCTTATAGATCCCTTATAGTAACCCTTATAGACCCCCTTTATAAGGCCCCTTTCTAAGCAAAGGTCAGATGTCCGGGCCGAGAGTCATGAACCCTAAACCCTAAACCCTAAACCCTAAACCCTAAACCCCTGAACCCTAAACCCTAAACCCTAAACCTTTGTCCGGGCCGAGAGTCATGCAGCTCTTTTAAAAGGGACTCGAGGAACTGAGCCACGAGAAGCTGTCGCGGGACTTCATCCATCTGTACACCTCGGCTTTCCTAGGGTTTTCAAGGGTTTAGGCTTATAGCTTTGTATAGAGTCTAGAGTTATAGTTTAGTATAGGGTCTTATAGGGTTGAGGCTTATAGTTTAGTAAGTTTAGTATAGGGTTTGGGGTTTAGGGTTGGAGGTTTCGGGTTTGGGGTAGGGCCTCTGGACTTCACTGGTGGGAGGATGTTTCGTGGCTTTCTTCACCACGTGCCTTCCATGGCCACCATCATCCCCATCCTCATCCCCATCACCATCCCGTCTGGGGACACAAAGACTAAAAAAGTGTCTGCGGCTCTTAGGGGGGGGCGGAGGCTGAAGTGAAGAAACAAGCGTTTTGCTGGCTTTAGGGTGTGGGGTTTAGGGACCATCATCACCCGTACCATGCAGGGAATGCCGAAGAGCGCGAGCACGACAGGCAGTGGCAGCAACAGTAGTTGTACCTACATAGCCAACCCTGAGTTCCTTCCGCTTAGTAATGAATTAGAACAGGGTTTTCGGACTCAAGTAGAACAATCAAAACAACATGCCCTCCCCTGGACAGGCGAGCGGCTTCGCGGCGGAACCCTCCGCGCGAAGTCCAAGCAGCTTAGCTTGAACTCGCGGCGGAACTGTTCCTGAATAGGGTGGAGGGTTTAAAGGTTTCGAGTTTGAGGGCTTGGAGTCTAAGGGTTTAGGGTTTAGAGTCTAAGGTTTTCAGGTTTAGGGTTGAGGGTTTAGATTTCTTGGGGAACTGTCTGACCCCGATGAAAGATCTGAAGCCCTGAAACTCAAAAATGGGCCCAAGTCCCAAACTTCTAAAGCCAATAATATAGGGGCCGTAACAATTAGGATAGCTTTTTGGGGCCCATTATAAATTATACTATAGTTGTAATAAGGAACCCCCAAGATAGTATTGGTAACTATTGTTAGGCCCCTATATTACCGCAACCCCTGAACCAGAAGCCCCCGACACGCACCTGGAAACCAATCGAGGGTGCGAGTGTGGGCGAAGTTGCTACAGCCGCTGCGGAGGAGTAGCACCAGAAAAGATTAATTAACCTTGTAAGTGGGGGGGGGGGTGTATAGGGTAGGACTGCACACACCAAGAAGCTAGACGTACTGTGAAGAGCTATCTACTCAAGCCTTCGCTTCCTGAAGCGCCGAGGCTCCTCCGTGAAACTCGACGTCTTCGAGGTCTTAGAGAAGGTCTCCCAGTAGGAACCGAGGAGTTCGAGGAGCTTTCCTTGCGAGAGGTCCTCGAGGAAGGCCGAGCTGAAGAGTAGGCACGCAACATCCTGGGCTCTTGTTGGGGTTGTGAAGTTCAGCTGCCATAAGAACTCGTCACATACCCGTCACATACCATGTGCTACTCAACTAAACCAGAAGTAGTTAGGTTATCACAATAACTAATAACTATGCTCGTGCTGGTAGTGATATCACTGGTAGCTTCGAGTAAGTTCCTTCACAACAGCCCAGCGTCCGATGTTGGGCAGCCGATCGAGGCATGCTTAAAGTCGATGAACAAGGCCTCCCCTTTGCTGTCGAGGAAAATGTTCTCGGAGCGGAAGTCACCTTGATCAGTGTTGGGATAGGATTAAGAATCTACATTTTTATTCCTTATCAGTGGGTTTAAGTACCCATAAAAATGTAAAATGTTACCCAACTATGACAAAGTCACCGTGGACGATGCACTTCCTGGAACTCCCTTGGGCCTTCTCGCTCAGGGCAGCGAGGCGCGTGCCGAAGTCTTGCACCACCGCCAGGGAATCCGACTCCCGCACCCCGGGGACGGAGCTCAGGAACTTGTTCCAAAGCTCACCCGCCTGCTTGGCGCTGGGCTGCGTGTCTGGTACCTGACGGCTGCCCCAAAACTCTTCAAACCACAAGCGAAACTCTCCCACAGGGTCTACAAAACTCCAGAGGAGCTTTAAACAGGAGAATTCCGAAGTCAAAGCTGCGCCACCTCGGGGAGGGCGGCAACGGCGCTCAGCAGGGGCTCGCTCCTGGTGTTCTCGTTTTCGGGAATTTAACCTAACTTACCATAAGAGTTATTCAATAATGAGCAGGGTATTTAAATCAAACATCCCGTCAGTAATAATGATGTCACTGGTATTACTGATAGTAAGATGGATGAGAACAAGTTACCATGAGAAGCACATGTTGTTTACAGTAAACCTCTACTATCCCACTCAAGTTATGAAGCCCTGAACCCCAAAGCCCTATAAAGACCTATTGAGACTTAGAAAACTGCTAAGTCAGTTTCCAGGGCTCTCGTAGCTGCATCCGTGCAGCCTTGCCAGACCTACCAAAACAGAAGCCAGCTCCTCCGTTTCGAGCACCTGGGCTGTTAAAGGAGAGTTCGTATATGGGACAAAAAATTTTGAGTGGGGTTTTTGGGTGTCTGGCACTATAGTCGTAATCAGGAACCCCATGGAGTAACATTCTGAATGATCTACGCCCCTACATTATGTGGTTTTGGTTGTTCTCCGGTAAGGGGATTTGGTCAGGGCCAGGGTCTGGGGTACGCGGCTTAGGGCCACGGTGTGAGTATTAGGATCTAAGGCTTATAGTCTAGACACTGTACTTTTCCTTCCGAGGAGAACATCAAAGCTTCAAGACTAAGCACCATGATCAAAAGACCCCAGGCACCGGCTCCCTGTGGAAAGACTTGGCAATGAGGTCTTCCATAAGCCTAGTTCATGGTTGGGATAGGATTACAAATTTAAATTTCTATTCCTTATTGTGTTTAAGTACCCATAAAAATGTAAAATGTTACCCAACTATGACAAAGAAGCAGGACACAGCCGCCTTCCGTCGTCTCCTCGTAGAAAATCTCTGGGATCTGCACACCCTGATCCTGGGTTTTAGGGTTTAGGGTTTAGGGTTTAGCCTTTCGGCCCGAGCGCCTTCCAGCGGCTAGGCGGAGCGAGCTAAGTCTCGGGTTCTTTGTCTTTTCAGGGTTCATGGTCTGCTTGGAACCGATCTGGGTGATGCAGCAGGAGGTTGGCTCTCTGGTTCTGTCTATCAAGGACGGGGCTGGGGTTGCCCTGCCTTCGGGCTGCCCAGTCTCTTTGGAGGATGAGGATCTTCGACGTGGCCGAGGCCTTGTCTTCTTGGCTGGTGCGGGATTGAGCTTCCGTTCGGGGCCCGCGGTGTCTCTTCTGGCGAATTCTAAGAAGTTTTCATTGGTGCCGAGGCAGGCTCGTGACTTGCAGTTGATCCGAATGATTGGTTCTACAGCTTGGCTTCCCACTTTCCCGCCGGATGCAAGTGACATGAGTGAAGTGGTCCCCAAGATCGTGCTTAAAGCTTGCTTGTCCACCATGTGTGGCGTCGGGTTCTTGCAAGGCCAGCCTGTGAATAAAGCAAAAGCCCTTGCTCTACATTTGGCGCAAACTTCGCCGATGGCAGGGCTTGTGGTTGTCGATGTTTCCCCTGAAACCTGTGCCCAAGTTACCATGCAAGGGTGTGACCCGGTTGAGCCAAAGACTCTCCTCGCATGCTATCTCAGGGCCTGCCATCTGGCACAGTGCCCCGCGCTTATGCTTACTGGCCCAGTGCAGGCTCAGCAGTGGTGCCGCGAGGGTTTGGCTATCTTTCAGGTTGCCACAGGTTTCCATTGTGCCGAGATTCAGCTGTCTCAGGAGGGTGGTTTGTCCGATTGGTGGTGTGTGCTTACGGCCCCAGAGCTGGGTCGTGTGCCCCTCGAGCAAGCCCTTGCTTTCTTGGCGGAGGAAAGGAGCTGTGACGCAGTGGGGGTGCTTAAGACTTGGCACTTTGGCATAATCTGGCGGGTCTGGAAGTGCTTCTCGCAGGGCAGGTCTCAGGCAAAGGTTGCAAATTCTGCGCATCCAGCTGAGGCCCCGAGTGCCTCGCCCACCCATAGTGCGGCTGGTGCCTCTTTGGGGGTTCTTGGGTTTAGTGGGCCGCCGCTAGGTTCCCTTAAGCAGGGTTTTTCCACAGTCGAGCCTTCTCTGGCTGCGAGGGAGTGCTCTCTGCGTCTGGGTGATGAGGTGATGCCGCTCGATGACACACCGGTGGTGAAGCGGCCGCGGGTATGTGCCCCGGCTTCCTTTTGGCACGTTCCAGTGGGAGCAGAAGGCCATCTGTCGGTGCTTGATCTTGCCTTGCAGGGCCCTTGCAAGGATGTGCGACCGCCTGAGTCCGGTTCCTTCTCGGAGGCGGTGTTCCTGCTTTTCGCTGTCCAGGAGAACTTGCAGGTGTTGGCCCTTTCGGATTTCGTCATGCCCGGCCAGCAGGTTCATCTTGTTGCTTTTGGGCCCAGGCCAGCTGATTCTGTGTCGGGGCTACCGCCCTTCTCAGTGCCTTCGGTGCCCTTGCATCTGATCTCTTCAGCTGAGCGCCTGCTTGTACTGCGATGGCAAGCGCATTGGATGGCCTCCGATCAGGCTAGCCATGCCTTAGCCTGCATTGCTGACAGGTCCCCTTGGCCTGTGCGGGTCCTTGATCCTCTTGATTTGGGTCGGTGTTGCCAGACGCCTAACTCATCGTGCCTCGGCAGTGCTTTCGTGGATTTCTTCTCAGGTGGAGCCGTGGTGAGTGCACTGGCTGTTGAAGGCCACTGGGTTTCCTTTTGCTGGCAGCTTGGCAGTGGGGGTGCTTCGTCTTGGGCCAGCCTTCCTATGACTGAGCACAAGGGCCCGCTGGTTGATGCTGTTGCCACGGCCAACATGTTGGTAGCTAGGCCCTTGGGTTGTCGGTTGCCGCTTTCAAGTTTCTTGGTGGCCCGCATCGGCCACATGCTCCGGGCTTTTGTGGGCACTTTGCTATGGCAGATCTGAGTGTGCACTTGGATGGTGAGCCGCCTTTGGATGCTGTTGCTGCTCTTGGCCGGGCATCCTTGTGGGCAGAGTCCTTTGTGGAGGAGACCCAGCAGTCCGGGCAGGTACCTCCTCCATGCATGGTCGCCGGGGTCGTCCCGCCTTTGCTTGAGCATGGGTTGTCGGCTGCTCTTCGTGAAAAGGGGGTTCCGGAAGCCGATAGGGTCAAGGATGCCATTCAGCGTGTCGGCCGGGGCCCTCTACAGAAGGCGTTGCAGGCGCCTCACCAGTGGAGGGAGTTGAAGGCGGTGTGCTCCAATGCTTCTCCGCCGTTTCAGTTGGTGCTGCCCTCCGAACTGCAGGGATTCATTGATACCAAGTTGGCCAATGGCGAGGAGCTTGGTCCACGGCGTAAATCCAAGGGCAAGGTTCCCAAGGCCCAGGCCACGGCTCCTGTGTTGCAGCTCCCCTCCCCGGAGTCGGAGGGTATCGCTTTGTCACAGATCCAGCTTCCCGAGATCGGGCCACAGGCTCAGGGAGTTGTTGTTGTGTCGGCTAGTGCTGCTGGCCCCTATCTCCGCATCGACAAGCCGGTTTCCAAGCAGGCCCTTGGGTTGTTGGTCCTTGGCTCTCTGAACCTGTCAGGCACTTCTTTGAAGTCCGATGTGGTGAGGTTCCAGGCCTCTTGCTCTCCTGCCCAGGAGCCAGTGCTCTTGACGGCTACCTTGTTGCAGATTGGTGACCGTTTTGTTCAAAAGGTGGCACCGGGCCAGCGCATGACTTTGGACCTTGTCCCGTCTGCTATCCTCCGTTTGGCGGTTTACCGTGACCAGTGGGAGGGCTCTTGGGCTGTCTTTGCACAGAAGCCATTGCGATCTGTCCTTGAGGCTTGCTCTTGCATCCGGACGTGCAGCCAGGTTGGATGCAGTTGCTCATGCTGGCATGGCTCGTCTTCCCCAGGAGTCCCGGAGGCTCTTCTTGAGGTGTGGGGCCGTGGCTTTGTCACCACTTCGTTTAAGCCTTGTGCTCCCGAGGAGGCTGAGGTGTTCAATGCCTTTCTGAGGGTTCCTGTTGCCCTGCTACCGGTCCTGTTGGCCTGTTCTGGTGATGCCGGGGTCTACTTTGAGCCCAGAGGAAAGGAGCCTCGTGATGAGTATTCCGTTTTCTGGTTGCCCAAGGCGGACTTCCATGAGGCTTTGGTGTGCAAGCAAACTCACGCCGATGTGCTTGGCGTTGCGCGGGTTGCCCGGCGTTTTGGAGTGCGTTGCGAAAAAGCCAAGGCCGAGGCACTTCACAAAATTCTGCGCCCAGCTATGTGCAAGGATGGTGCCTTGACTTTCCATGCGGGCCCGTGGCCCTTTGGCACACAGCGGTCAACATTGACCAAAGCCTTTCAGGACTGGGGATGGGAGGCGACGCCCCTTCAACCTATCCCACGGCCATCTGGCAATGGACTTTGGTGGGCCATTCAAGCTTTGAAGCCTCCGCCCCAAGCCGTGCTCCACATCCAGGAGGGCGAGGTATTGATTTCGGAGGTCAAATCCAAGGTTGAGGGCAAGACCCCTTCGGCCCCGACGGTCGTTGCATCCAAGGCTGCCCTGCAGGCAATCAACAACAGAGCAACGAGCTCTACGGACCCTTTGCAGTCGAATGACCCCTGGGCAGCGGCGTTGGGTGCTCGCTCTGCCAAGCTGCCGCAAGCCCAGGCCCCGCCCATCGATGTGCAAGCTATGTCCAAGCAGATTGAGGCCAACCTTCGTACTCAGATTGCCTCTCAGGTTGAGGCTGCTAGCTCCGCCCTCACCGGCCGTGTTGCAGCCCTTGAAACAACTGTGAGTGATGTAGTTGTGCAGGTCAAGGACCAGGAAACTCGCTTGAAAGGTGCCTTTCAGGAGCTCTTTGAACAGCAGACCCAACGCATTGAGGCTCTGCTCGCTAAGCGCCAGCGACAGGAGTGACTCTTGGTAAAACTCCCGAAAAGCAAACCCCCTCTCCCGGCCTGGGAGAGGGGGGTTGCTTGGAGGCATTCTTGGGGCCACAGCACCCACCTGAGGAGGAGTTGTGGGACACCGGCGGTGGTACTGCAGTGTGCTTTGCTGCCTTTGGGTTCCTTTGGTCCTGTGGGTTTCTTGGCCTCGCCTCTTTTGCCCGGGCGAAGGCCCTGGCTGGGACTTCTGAGGTCCGACTTTTCTTTCTTCAGTTGTTTAAGGTGCGGGCTTGGGGTCTTTATGCCCGCCGTTTGCGTTCTGGCTGCCTCCCTTCCGTTCAGGCATGCCGCGGCTTTGGCCGCTTTTCGTTCCTTCCGTTTTGGTGAGGCTGCTCACCCTGGGCCAGTCAATAGCACGGGCTCGGAGGCTTCTGATTCACAGTTTGTCATTGGGGCCGTTAACCCGACTGGACTTAACGGCAAGCATGGGGTGCTCTCGGATTTGCCACGGGGCTTGTTTGCAATTTCTGAGACACATCTTTCGGCGCGGGGTGTTGAGCTGTTTCGTTCTGGACTCCACTCTGCCAAGTCACACTTCCGGTACGTGGCTGGCCCGCCGGCGCCAGCTAGGGCTCGGAGTCACGTGACTGGTGACTACACGGGTGTGGGCTTCCTCTCGTCTTTCGCCGGCCGCGGTGCCCCACATTCCTTTGAGCCTTCCCTTTTCTCTTCGGCTCGTCTTCAGGTTGCTTCCTTCCTGGTTGGTTCAACTTGGATTTTGGGTGCGGTGGTTTACGGCCTACCGGCGGCACCCAAGGCAACCGAGGTCCTCCTGGAGGCCATTACTCAGCGTGTGCAGGGCACTGGTCCTCGGTTCCTGGCTGGCGATTTTAACTTGGAGCCGCATGCCCTGCATCACGCTTCGGTGTGGGCCGACAATGGCTTTGCTGAGGTTCAGGACTTGTGGCACCAGCGTACTGGCTCGCTTCCACAGGTCACCTGCAAGAATTCTACTCGCAAGGACTATGTCTGGATTTCTGCGGAGCTTCAGCCCCTGTTGCAAAGGGTCGAGGTTGATCCTACGTGGTTCTGTGACCACTCTCTCCTCTCAGCTACTTTCACTGCTGAAGGCTTGCAACAGCCTCTTCCTTTGTGGCGCATGCCCCGGCAGCGTGTGATCCCGGCCCAGGTCGCTCGTCTCATGCAGGATTCCTCGTGTACTCCCCTGCCTGCATCCTCTGATGAGGCTTACCGTGCCATTTGGAACAGGTACGAGGATGCAGCCTCTGAGGCCTTTGTGGCTTGTGGCCAACCGCCGCTTCGGGCTTCTGAGCGAGGCCGTGCTACCACTAGGGATGTGCATGTTGCCTCCCTTTTTCAAGGGGTTGTGCCTAAGGGCCGTCATGGGGAAGTAACTCCGACTTTCTTTGGACCCGATAGACAGTATGTGCAGTGGTTCCGCCAATTGCGACGGGCGCAGGCCCTTTGCCAAGCCTTGTGCAAGACCACTCCCTCGGATGCGGCCTGTGAGTATCGAGCTGGGCTTTGGCACGCTATCCTCAAGGCCCCTGGCTTCAAGCCTTCTTTCCGGCAGTGGTGGCCGACACGTGAGGTCATCGCTTCTGCTGATCCGCTTTGTTTGGGCACTGCTTTGCCCGATCGGGCTTTGGCGGAGGCTATCTTTGCTTCCTTGCAGGCCAATGTTCAGAAGCTGGAACGTCGGCTGAAGAACAGTCGCCAAAAAGCTGCGAAGCAACGGCGGGTTGATAACCCCTCCTTGGTGTTTAAGGATCTCCGCGGGCCTCCTGCCAAGCCGGTTGAGACTGTGGTGGATAAGGTTTCAGCTGTGGTGTCTCAGGTCTTTCCCGAGGAAAGCGCGGTAGCTTTTGCTGAGCCGGTTCGGTGGCGACCCCAGGCCGGGTTCTTTGTGGAGGATTCGCCTTTGACCGTCTTTCACGCGGAGGAGGATAAGCTTTGGGGTGAGGTCTCTCGTGTCACTGTGGGTCAAGTGATTTCCCAGCAGCAAACTATTGCTGACCTTCCTGGCCTCTTCGCTGCTTTTGGTGCCGAATGGTCAAAGCGGTGGATGCGTCACGAACACATCGATGCTGATTGTTGGCAACAGGTTTTGGAAACGTTGCCTGCGCTTTCCTCTGCCTCCCTTGGCCTCCAGGCGCTCACGCCTCCGGTTTGGCGAGCCGCGGTTAAGGCTAAGCACGCTCACTCGGCTACTGGGCCGGATGGGGTTTCTCGCGCGGACCTTCTGGCACTGCCGGATGCCTGCACGCAGGGCTTACTTGACCTTTGCGGGCGGGCTGAGAGTACTGGCGATTGGCCGGCCCAGGTTCTGGATGCGCGGGTCTCGGCCCTGGAAAAGGTTCCTGATGCTGCCACCGTGATGCAGTACCGGCCCATCTGTGTTCTGTCTGTCACATAGCGGACGTGGTCCTCACTTCGGGCCAAGGAAGCCCTGCGGCACCTTGCCTCCATCGCCCCTCCCACTCTGTTTGGCAATATGCCTGGGCGATCTGCTGGATGCGTTTGGTACCAAATGCAGTTGGCCATCGAGCAGGCGCATATGGAGGACCAACCTTTGGTCGGTGTGTTGTTGGACTTGTCGAAGGCTTTCAACACCTTGCCTCGACCACCGGTCTTTGCTTTAGCTCTCAAGTTAGGCCTGCCTCGGGAGCTGGTTGTTGCATGGAGCAGTGCCGTCGCTAAGCTGGCACGTCGGTTTCAGATCCGTGGGGCCACTGGGCCTGCTCTCCCCAGCTACACGGGCTTTCCCGAAGGCTGCGCCCTTAGCTGCGTGGCTATGATGCTGGTTGACTTTGCCTTGCACAGGCATGTGGATGCATCGGCCGGTGCGGGCTCCTTAACCACTTTTGTCGATGATTGGCAGTTGATGAACAGGGGTGTCCCGCAGGTTCAGGTTGCCCTTCAGGCGGTTTCGGAGTTTGTTCGGGGCTGGGACTTGGCTATGGATCCTGCTAAGTCGGTCCACTGGGCAACGCGTGCTGAGGACCGGCGCCTGCTTCGCCGCTCTGGAGTCTCTGTTGCTCACTCTGCTCGGAATCTGGGCGGCAACATGGTGTTCACCCGGGCCCGGCGGCTGTCGACGATTTCCGACAGAATCGCCTCTTTGCAGGATCTTTGGCCTCGCCTTGCGGTGTCGCCTTCGCCACTGAAGCAGAAGCTCCTGGCTCTTACGGCCTCTGCTTGGCCCAAAGCTTTGCATGGTGTGTCGGCCACGTCTTTGAGTGATGACACTTTTGCCACCTTGCGGGCCGGTGCTTCTAGGGGTCTGGGGTTCGATAGGCCTGGGCTTAGTTCTAAGGTTCTCTTGAGCTTCTGCTGCTTCCCGTTAGCTGACCCGCAGTTCTTTGCCATTGCTGCGATCTTTCGTGACCTGAGAGCCTTTGCCGAGCCTACCTCTTTTGTTCCGGTTGTTGAGCACCTGCTGTCCCTCAGCAAATGGCCCCCGGGCCCTTCTTGGAACGATGTCATGCTCTCGGCTGGGCCTGGTGTCCTGATGGCCATTGCTTGCGAGATGCTATCTCGACGTTTGACCCATGGCAGGTCAGCCCACAGGAGCTGATGCACCGCCTGGTGTATGCATGGCAGTTTCGGGTTGGTTCGGAGTTGGAGTCTCGCTCGGGTTTTTCGGGGATGTCCAGGGTTGATGCCGCCTTGACTAATCGCCTACTCAAGGGTTGGAAGGACGAGGATCGGCTCAATGTGAGGCTGGCCCAAGCTGGAGCCTTCTTCACGCAAGATGCCTTGCACCACTTCAGCCAGGACCCTGCGGATTCCTTGCATTGTCGCTTTTGCCGTCAGCCGGATAGTGTGCAGCATCGGCTTTGGTACTGTAGCGCCTTTGAAGACTGCCGGGCCCAATGTTCTGCCTTCGAGCTACCGGATCCTGCGACTGATCTGCCGGTGCAGTTTTTACGTGGCTGGGCTTTGCGACCGGCCAAACAGCTTGAACTCTGGCAGGCTTTGGCTGCAATTGACGACAGGAGTGGTCAGTTTGATTTGCCGGCTTCTCTACCTGCACGACTGGATGTCTTTACGGACGGCTCTTGCCTTTTACCCACAGTTCCTCAGCTTCGTCTGGCGTCGTGGTCTGTTGTCCTGGCTGTGGATTCTACGGTACGGCCTTGGGTCCTGGCGGCAGGTGCTCTGCCTGGCATAGTCCAGACAGCTTTTCGGGCGGAGATCTTTGCGGTCCTGTCAGCCTTGAAGCTGGCTCTGCAGACTGGGCGCGCCGTTCGTATCTGGTCTGACTGCGCGGGGGTGGTCCGGAAACTGACTCGAATGGGTTCTGGCCTGATTTCTTTGAGGCCGTCTATGCTCAACTTTGACCTCTGGCAGCAAGTTGCCGATGTCCTGGCCAGGCTCACGGTTCCCTGGACTGTCCACAAGGTTGCGGCTCACGTTGACGCCGATGCGTCTCTTTCGGCTGTGGATGACTGGCTTATTCACAATAATGCAGCTGCGGATGCTGCCGCTGACAAGGCCAATGCTCAACGGTCGGATTTTTTCTGGGCGTTGTGGAATGATGTCAGGCGGGACTTCACTCTGCAGGAACTCAAAGCGACCGCGGCCCTGCGGCATCAGCGTTTGGTTGCGGCCAAGGCTACGGCTGGTAAGGATACATTGTGGGAGGACAAGGCAGTTGGCGCCGCCACCGCGGTCCCTGTGATTCATGCCTTGTCTGAGCCTTTGCCGAGGGCTTTGCTGAAGTTCGGGGACCCATTTGTTTTGGCCATTTCGCAATGGTTGGTGGGATTGACTGAGCTTCCTCAGCATGCAGTGCAGTGGTATTCTTTCGCTCAGCTGTATTTGGCTTTTTGCTTTGAGACCCACATTGTGCCTCCAGTCTGGGATGCTGGCACGCGTCGTTGGGTGCATGTATCCGACGAGGAGCCACGACTTGCCGGCATTTCCTTTGCCATTCGCGCTCGCTACTTTCGACAACAGGTCAGGGCCGTTGTCTCTCATGGTCGTGGGCGTCTCCTTACGGCAGAAGCGCGACCTTACTCGGTGGCTCTGGCGATCAAGTTACCCGTGTGCAGTATTGGCCTGCGCTCCGACTGCTATGAGCAGGTTGAGAGGTTCTTGTTTCAAGCGCTTCCAAAGGGAGTGTGCGCTCAAAACGAGCGTACTTGGACAAGAGTGCCCATTCCCCGGATCGGCTAGGGCTCTGAAGTCTGTGCCGAGGGTGGTTTCCGCTGCAGCTGAGACTTCCCGCATCCCGAAAGGTGCCGAAAGGGTTTAGGGTTTAGGGTTCCTGTTCAGGAACTTAGCGTACGCATTATTTACGATAGTGTAGATCCCTAGTATCGCACCTTAAGCTAAGTTCCTGAACCGGGTTTTCTTTCTAGAACTCTTTAAAAAGGAACCCTAAAGCATGGCAACTTAGCCTGAGTTCCTCAATCCAACACCCTCCTAGAACCCTGAGCGAAACCCCAAAATTATGGTAACTCAGACCAACCGTAAACCCTAAACCTTGAATTATGATACCTTGAACCTTCAGCTCCTTTAGAAGAGCCCTTGAAGGAACCGTAAAGTTGTGGCACGTCTCGCTTATTGAACCTCAGAAACGAAACCATAAAGTTGTGGTAACTTTATGCTGAAACCCTAAACCCTAAACCCTTAATGAACCCTCAGAAGGGAATCCTAAAGCTATGGTAACTTAGGCTGTTATGTTTCCTTTAGAAGAGCCCTTAAAGCCCTAAAGGAAACCTAGCTATCGTAACTCAGGCTTTATGTGGGAGTTTCCGAAAACGGGGGACCCTAATATAGTACCCTAAGTAGTAGGATCCTTACTATAAGGATCCCCCCAAATAAAGTGTCCCTAATTTTCGGAAACTCCCCTATGTTCCTTTAGAAGAGCCCAGGACTCTCGCAACCCTAAGCCCTGAACCCTAAACCCCAAAGCCCTAAACCCTAAACCCTGAACGGGAACCCTAAACCCTAAACCCTAAACCCTAAAACCCTAAAGCCCTAAACCCCAAAACCCTAAACCCGAAAACCCTCAACCCTAAACCCCAAAACCCTAAACCCTAAAACCCTCAACCCTAAACCCAAAACCCTAAAACCCCAACTCAGGCTCTACGCTCCTTTTTTAAGAGCCCAGGATCCCGGAGCATCGGGCCGCAGGTCTCAAAGAAGAGGCACTCCTTGCTGCTGGGAAGCGAGGCACACCGAAGTAGGTGCACCATATGCCCTAGTCGTAATGCGAATGTGCTATACATATATATATATATACTGAGAGAGAGAGAGAGAAAGAGAGAGAGAGAGAGATACTTATATACTTGTTTATTTCGGTTCATATTTGTTTGTATTTGTTTATATATGTATATAGATATACACATATATATATGTGTATATATATATGTGTTTACATATCTATATATATGTTACATACAGACATATGAACGAAAAAACTAAAAGCATCGCTTCCTTGCTAAGAGCCCATCAAAGGCTCCCGGGTGTACAGTGCCACGTGCAGTGCGTCCCTGGGCGCAGCGCGCTTCAGGATCAGAGCCTCGGGCACTGGAACGCCATCCTTGGCTTTTTCACGTACTAAAGGAGCCCTAGGAGTTCCTTTAAGGGTAGGGTTGAGGGTTCAGGGTTTAGGGGTTTAGGGGTTAGGGGTTTAGGGTTTAGGGGTTTAGGGTTGTAGGGTTTGGGTTTTTTCATTTTGGGGTTAAGGGTTCAGGGTTTGGGGTTTGGGGCTCCGGTAGGCTAAGTTTTAACCTCAAGCTCCTCACGCCGAACCTTAAACTCTAAACCCTTTACATGTATGCACATGTTTCTATGTACATATATATATATATATATTACTCTTATCTGCACATACAGTCAATACATTTTAACAGGCAGCCAGATGTAGGTACCCCTACACGCAAAAGTCCCCAAAGAGAATTCCAACAGGCCAAGCTGCGGATGAGAAGCAGAGCTTCAACCGCAGGACCGAGGCGTGGGTTCCCCTTACCTAGTTCGTGGTTGGAAGAGGTTTCAGGGTTTAGGGTTTAGGGCTTAGAGTTTAGGGTTCAGGGTTTAGAGTTTAGGGTTTAGGGCTTAGAGTATAGGGTTTAGGGTCCAGGGTTGGGATAGTACTAAAGATGCAAAGTTGTATTCCTTATGGGGTTAAGTACCCATATACCATGCTACCCAACCCTATAGATCCCGTATAAGGAACCCTATAGATCCCTTTAAAAGAACCTAAAGATCCCTTAAAATGTTACCCAACAATGACAAAGTTTGCGCAGTCTTCCTCCACGCAGAAAGCCCGCAGAGACTTTTCTGGGAGCTTCAGCGCCTCTTCTTAAGGTCTAAGGCCCTTACAGGGCTTACCTTAACCCTGTAGAACCTACCTCTTTCAGGACTTGTATAAGGAAAACATAATGGGGAACCCTAAGAAGGTTTTAGGAGTTTGGGGTTTAGGCTTACCTTGAGCTGCCACAACCTACGCTTTTCTTCGTAGGGTCCCTATAAATTCTGATTAGGGCAGATAATAAGAACTTACATACAAGTAGGTTCTGGCAGTTTAAGGTCGGCCTCTATTAGATATTACAGAGCAGGAAGCCCCAAATCTCGTGCAGAACAGAAACCGCCTAAACCCACCAAACCCTAAGGAACGCGCTTGTCACACCAGTCCAGCTTTAAGGTGTAAGTGGGGGCCGATGTCTCTATATGTATATATGCATGATAGAGATAGACATAGATATCGTGTTTGTCTGCAACAAACTTCATAACAAGTCATTACTATAGTTGCTGTAGGGGCCTATTATTTTGGGGGCTCTTGATTGTATTTAAAGTATAATGAGCCCCCGAAACCCTAGTATAATCATCAAGGCCCCTATACTTAACATCCCGCCTGTTCCAGCCAAGGCCTCAGAAGCGGCCGGCCAGCTCCGTCTTTGGCTACGTCCAGCGTCGCACAGACGCGCACGGCTGCGGCCACGATGCCCTCACCGGACTTGGTTTAGGGTTTCGGGTTCAGGGCTCGCACGGGCCATGGCTTCATGGATCTGGGGCTTAGGGTTCGGGGCTCGCGCGGGTAAGGGCTTTGTAAATTCTGTGGGGTTTGATCAGCTTTGAAGCTTCAGGCTTTGGAATGTAAGTTCTGGACTCTAGTGGCTTAGTTTGGGTTCACGGTGTCGGGGTCTTTGGCAAAAACACCCTACTAGTAGGACCTAAGAGGTCCGAAATACCTAACTCAAACCCAATTTCCCAAAGCCAGAAACCCGTCCTCGTCGGCCCCCGCGAGAACCCCCTCCGAGTTCCCCATGCTGGTGTCGGGATCGTAACAGATCCGGCCGCCGCTGCGGTCCCTCAGCACTCCGCCACAGGCCTCTGCCGGAGCGCAGGGCTTTGGGCTTAACTTTAGCGTGCAGGTTCTGTTGGGGTTGAGGAGTAAACAGGTCAAGTTTTAGGGTTCAGGGACACGAAATACCACTGGGGCCAGGCTGGAAAGGGTCAGGAGGGCAGGCAGAGATGAAGTTGACACACGCAGATGGTCAGATGGTGATCGTCGTGACTAAGTGCTCGTGCGAATCAAACTTGGGAGACGCCCAGACTGAGTTAAAATGCCTCGGATTTACAAGCCAGCAGGAGTTGCAACCCAAGTTCGAGAAGGAATGCAACAAAAGTGAAGGTCATCGAGAAAGGGCCACTTTACGATATCATCCTAACCCCTTAAACCTAGAAATCCTCTGACTTCGCACCGAAACCCAAGCGAAACAGCTCACTATCCCGAAACCCTAGAATTAGAAAAGGGTAACCGTACGTCTACCCCTTAAGAATTTTAAAACCCTTAACCCCCAAAACTCCAAAATAAAAAACAAACAGACGCCCCGAAACCTCCAGCATCGCTTCCGCCGCACAGGTATCCCATCGGGACGTTCCCGGTCTTGGAAAAAGCCACAAGTCTGCAGCCCCATCCACCACACGGGCTACCTGGTGGTGGCTTCTAAGGCTACGTGTTCACAAGTTCGTTCAGGGCTTGATCAGAACTTTATTGTGGTTTTGCGGGTGGACGGCTTAAGGTTCCAGGGGTGTCGTGGATTGGCAATGAGCTTTCTGAAAGCTTGGCATTGAGGCTTAGGTAGATTACTACTCCGTAGGATTCCTGCTAATGAGAAGAATACCGTAATATAACTTTCGCATCCTGAAACCCCTTAAACCCTAAACCCTAAATGCCCCACACCCTCAGGGATGGTATTACCAAGTCTTGGGACCCCGGTCCTTGTGGCCAGCTCCGCCGGTTTCCAGGGTCCCCGTCACCTCAGCTTCGAAGCTTTGAAAGGCGAGACTTAAAACGGTGCAGGGCTCCTTCAAGTGGGTTGCTATAAAGGGATCCATGTAGAGGGGCCCTTAAGGGCGTCACCGGAAGTTGGGCTGTAGGGTTTGGGTTGTTTGGGGATTTGGGGTTCGGGCTAGGATGAAGAAGCGAATGACTTTGACAAGGGCTTGAAGTGTTTTTGAGGCTTTGGGGTTTTATGGCTTCAGGGCTAGGGCGTCAAGGCAAAGGCATGGACGGCATACAGCTTGGGGCTAGGTCCCTCTTGACGGCACGGTCACACAAATGGTAAGAGTTGTAAGTTGCAGTTATACTATAGAGTTATAGAACCAAAACTAATCATGCGAAAAGCCCCCGAAATACGTACGGTGAGTATGGGTCCTTGCCCAGGCACGCGAAAAACCTTAACCCTTAAAGAAGGCCCTAAACCCTTAACCCTAAACCCATAACCCCTAAACCCTAAACTCTAACCCCTAAACCCTTAACCCTTAACTCTAAACCCTCAACCCCTAAACTACCCCTAAACCCTAAACCCCTAAATACCCGAAACCCTAAACTCTAAACCCTTAACCCTTAAAGAAGGCCCTGAACCCCAAACCAAGCGCTACCAGAGTCGCCAGCGGCCCGGCGTCCCCGGGCGGCCAGGGCCCCGCCGTTCCCGGCTCTCTGAGCCGCTCCAGAGCCTCGGCGACCTCAAAAAAAAGGCTTTTGTGGAGTATGGGGTTCTGGGTTTAGGGCTTAGGGGGTTTAGGGGTTTTGGGTTTTGTGGAGTTTGGGGTTCAGGGTTCAAGGGTCAGAAGTTTGGGGGGTAAGGGCTTGGGGTTCAGGCTTCAAGTTAACATCCCCAAAACCCCGGTTATATAGGGGCTTTGATAATCAAAATAGGGGTTGGGGGCCCATGATACTCTAATTAAAACAAGGAACCTCGAAATAATATTGGCAATCATGAAGGCCCCTATATGGGAGTTTCGGAAAACAGGGGGCCCTAATATAGTACCCTAAATACTAGTATCTTTATTATAAGGACCCCAAAATAAGGCACCCCCAATTTTCGGAAACTCCCATATTAAAGCCCTTCCTCCTCCCCGGTAGAAAGCGCGCCTCACCGGCCGTTCGGGATCGCGACACTAACGTCAGGCAGCGACCAGGAGGCCGCGGCGGGCGCTCCCAGGATGCATCACCAAAAAGGTGCACCTTTTTGGGCGCTTCTGAGTAAGGGAGGGGCTACTTGGAGGATCATGGGACTTAGTAAGTAAGGTTATAAGTACCTTAATTGGGGTTATAAGTATAGTTACCCTAATTATAACCCCCTAGTTACTAAGTCCCATGATCCTTTAAGTATGTACGTGGTTTCCAGAGTATCAACTGCCCTGAGTCCTAAAACGAGGCAACCCGAGAGGGCTCCAAGGACAAGCCGCCCACGAAGGGTTCGAGAACTGCATGCTTCGCAAACTTCCCCCGAAACCTAAGTTTTGGGGGTTAAACGTTTAGGGGGCCTCTTAGGGTTGAAGGAACCCTGAACCAGATCTCTGAACCAACAGCCTCCGACTTGCCTGAGGATCCTAAACCCCAAAATCCTTCCCGGGCACCGCAACACCAGGGTCGACGCAGCACCCCCAGAGGATGCGCCCATAGGAGCCCTGTTAAACTGGGAGACTTCGGTGAAGCTTCTGAGGGCTTGGGGTAATATACGGGCCTTAATAAGTAGAATAGGGTTCCTTTAAGTTGTCCTTTAATGGGGTCTATAGGGGATCTAAGTGGGGTTCTAGGCTTCGGGGCCCCTTATACCCGCAAAAGGGTTTTGGCACCCATTATACTATGACTTTAATGAGGAAGCCCCAACATAGGACAGGTAATCGGCAAGGCCTCTATGTCAGAACCCGCCTACAAACACAAAGGCAGCACTTGAGACAAAAAACTCAAAAGAATAATCCTCTAGCGTGATATTGAATGATATTGAAACCCTTACTGTAGGTCCTTGAAGAACCCTGAAGAAACTCTCGAACAATCTTTGCTTTGCAGGCTCTTATTATAGAACTCAAACCCTCATAGGACCTTCTATCGCTAGCTCTGTCCGAAGCTCTGTGGTAGCCCATAAACACCGAAGAACCTCCCTCCTCTACCCTACCTTGGGGTCGACGTTGTAGGGCTCGGAAATAACGCCGGCGACGGGCTGACCGAGCTGACTGATCCCGATCCTCAGGATTCAGGCTCCTTTTACGGGAACAGGAGCCCATCCGTTGCAGCACCGCTTGGGGGACAACAGGAGCTGATGTCTCACAGCAGGTCTTGGGGTTTAGATTTGGACTCACTTACCTTTGGTTAGCAGATAATGGAGGATTGGGGTACAATTATAGCTACTATTAATTCTTCCATTCCTTACTAACCGAAGGTAAGCTCAGGGACTCTCTATGCCTTCATGCTATGCACTTTGCCGGTGTAGGGTGACCTAACCTTGACGCGTCAAGTGGCAAACACGTTCATGACTATCATGATGCCAAGGGTGCGGTATTGGTCTTGGTTGAATCATCTCTGAAGGACAGGTTTTGGAAACTGATGGGAGCTCATGCCTCGTCCAACCCAAGAACGGTAAAAAAATGCCCAGCAAAAGCCACCCTTTTGAGCTGGCAATCTGATTTCTCAGCGTTCTCTGGTCATTGTTGCCTAGAGCGTGGCTCGTGCGGCTGTGGGCTTCAACCTTGGCACAGCTCCCAAACTTTCCACGGCTAAAAAGGCGCTCGCATCACTGCACTGCGAGGCTGCCCTTGACAACCAATACAATAGGGTTTCTTTAAGGGGGTCCTTTAAAGGGTATCTCTAGTAGGGTTCTACATTCGGGGAATAGGGCTTTGGGGGATCTCATACTACACATATATATATATATATATATATATATATTAAGGAACCCCAAAATAGTATAGGAAATTATTAAGCCCCCTTAAGCAGACTCCTCTTGCACCGAATCATCCAAAAGATCAGCACGAAAAGCCCCGTGCAAACAATGCCCAGCGTGGGCAGGATTGGAATAGAGAGCACGGCAGCGCGTGGCATAGGCACGATGAACGTAGAGTTGAGAATGCGAGCTTCGTCAGATTGCCTGCAAGCTGAACCATAGAAGCCAGGCTTACAATCACACATTCCCGCTCTCCCCTTTCCGCCACAAACGCCCCCATTCTCACAACAATAGGGTACTTCATCCCCATCGCTGAAGATTTGCCAGCATGTGACTCCGTTGCAATCGGCCATAGCCATGGCTGCGTAGGAAGAACCAAACTGCTGCACTTTGAGCACGAATACATGAGAGTGATTATGTGCAGTATCATTCATTGTGAATAACTGGAATGAAACGGCTGAACTTGGTGTGAACCCAACTTGCCGTGCTCTACATGCACAAACATGGAATGCGACTCCTATTCCCATGTCATCGGTTGAAACAGCCTGACAGAGTCACGAACGTTCCTGCGGTGAGATTGAAGTTCCCCCGCCATGTCGCAGAACTGCCGGGATCGCAGGAAAGAAACCCCCAAACCCTAAACCCACCCTGAACCCTGGAGCATAAACCGTGTGCACAAGAAACACTCGAGGCAAGCATCAAGGTGGACACGAACTCGTAGCGACCCTCGGTGAACTCCTTGGTTCCATCGAGTGGGTCGACCCAAATGCAGAGCTCCGAGAGAGGTAGGACCACGTCCCTCTCCTCTGGGCAGACATCCGAGACATCCTACAGTAACCCATCTGAAGGCCAGGAAGCCTATAGTAACTGTTGTAACCCTAACCTCAACAAAAGGGTCTCCTCTGGCCAGACATCTGAAAGCAAGCTTAAGGTGGTTTATGTTTGGTGATTTGGATCTCCAGGGCTTGGGGACGTTGGCTCCTTGCGGTGCTTTACGGGTTCGGGGTTAACCCAGAAACCCGAAGCCACAAACCCTTAATCCCCACGCTCAGAAGCCTTCAGGAACCCTTAACCCTTATCGAACCCTCAGAGCAACTTTAACCTAAAGAGGGTCTCCTTCGGCCAGACATCCCCTAAACCCTAAACCCTCTCCTCCGGCCAGACATCCGAAAGCCTGGGTTCTTGTTAAGGAACTTAGTCCAAGTTGCCATAACTTGCCGTGACAGAGATCTAGAGAAACAAAGCGGTTTCCTTTTTTATGGTACCGTACAGAACATTCCTTAACAAGCCCCTCAACCCTAAACGCTAAACCCTAACTTAAAGTAAGTTCCTTAACAAGCCCCCTGAAACCCGAAACTTCAAGTAAGTTCCTAAATAGCCCCCCAAACCCGAAGCCTAAAAGTAAGCTCTTGGACAAAAGCCCGGAAGCCTAAAACCCCTAAACCCCAAACCCTAAACCCTAAAACCCGAAAAAACCTCTAAACCCCAAACCTTCAAACCCTAACCCCTAAACCCCTAAACCTCTAAGCCCCAAAACCCCTAAACCCTAAAGCCCTAAATAAATCCCTGAACCCTAAACCCCTAAACCCCTAAGCCCTTAAACAGAAGCCCAGAAGCAAGGAGGCCGAGGGCTCCCGAATCTCCACGGCATCGCCATCTCCGGACTCCTCAAGGCCGAGATCGCCCTCCTCCCCCACCACCTGGTGGGGCTCGGGGGTTCCTTTAGGGGATCCTTTAAGGGGCTCCTTAAAGGGATCTATAACTATGCTTTAAAAGGATGTTTAAAGGGTGCCTTAAAGGGATCACAAAAAAAGGTTTTTAGGATGTTAAGTAAGGGTTTAGGGTTTAGGTTTAGGGTTTAAGGGCTTCCTTCAAGGGGTCTTTAAGGCTCTGATAAGGCAACCCTCTGACTATGAGGGCGCTCCATGAACGGGGTCTTTAAAGTTCACTATAAAAGGGGTCTATCAAGGCTCTTCAGAGGTGCTTTCCGAGCTCTGGGGTGCTAGAAGAGCAGTGTGCGGGTTCTACTGACTGAAGATCTCCAGTATAACACTACTATTATTATTGTTGCTATTATTAGTAGTAATACTGTTCTGATTATTGTTAATACTACTATGACTGTTACTATTATCATTGTTGTCATTATTATTGGTATTGTTACAAATATTATTACTATAGTATTACTATTCATCAATAAACAGAAGGGAGCTCCTGAACAAGAGCCCAAGCCACCCTCAGGGAGGCGCCGTAGAGGGCGCGCAAGTTCTCAACGACACATCGCTGTGCCTGGCGGTCGGCCACGGTCTGCGGATCAAAGTTCCTAGCTCATGGTTGAGATAGGATTAAAAAATTAAGATCATGGTGGGGATAGGATTAACACGTTATATTCTTATTCCTTATTGGGTTTAAGTAGCCATAAAAATGTAAAATGTTACCTAACTATGACAAAGGTTCCCAGTGCCGGAGCCCTTGTCGTGCAAGCGCAGCGCCTCCCGGCCTTCCTCCGTCGCCGCCCTCTCCGAGATGCCCCGGATCAGCGCGCCGGCGCGCTGGGCCAGGTCCACGCATTGGGAGACCAGGCACCGCAGGGACACGGCCTCTATTGTTGTTATTATTATCATCATTATCATTATAATATTTCTATTGTTATTATTGTTATTATTGATTTTATTGTTACTATTGTTTTTATTGTTATTATTGTTGTTGCCACTATTATTACTACATTATTGCTATTGGGCCTCCGGGGCCTCCGAGGTGGAGGCCATAGCGGAAGCGCCTCGGAGCCTGGACTTCGAACTTCGGGAGGCGGCGCCGAGGCCCAAAGCCAGGCCAAGGCTTACCTAGGTGGGCGGCTTTAGGGCTTTAGGGGTTTAGGGTTTAGGGTTTAGGGGTTTAGGGGTTTAGGGGTTTAGGGTTTAGGGTGTAGGGGTTTAGGGTTTAGGGTTTAGGGTCTAAACCCTACCTGAACCGACCAAAACCTACTTTTTTGTAGGGTCCCTATAAATCCCTCATTAGGGTTTATAATAAGAGCCTACAAAAAAGTAGGTTATGGTAGTTTAAGGTACGGCTTACCTAGGTGGGGCTTTTAAAGCCTTTGAAAAATATTAGTAAATAAGAGCCTCTTAAGCCCAATAAGGGAAAATATAAAATGTCCCAAAGCCCTACCTTGTTACGGAAACCCCAGGAAAGCCGCGATTTCCGCCGGAAGAGCACTGCGAGGAAGAGGAAGGGAAGGAAGGGATCCCTCCCCTGCCTTTCGGAGAGACGGGAGTCAACCGAGGTGCTTTGACTCTCGCTTGACAGCCCGGGAGGCGCACCAGCATCTAGCTATCAGGCCATCCTCTGACCATGCAGGCCTAAACCCCTCGGGACAAAGGATGGAATACGTGGGGTTTAGGGTTTAAGGCTTCAGGGGGTTCAGGGTTGTAGGGCTTATGGGGTTGATAGTTTGAGCAGTTAGAGTAGTTAGGTTTAAGTGTTTAAGGCTTCCTTGCAAGTTAAGTGGGAAGCTGCGACCGGCTGGTAGCGAGCTTCCAGACCCCTTCTACAGTTCTACACGGTGATGAGACGACACAACTTGTTCTTAGGTGTGTGTTACGCCACACTCGTCATGAAGGCTCTCAGAGGCTGATAGATCCTATGATCGGAATCCGATGTAAGCCATCCAGGCCATCTAGAAGGGTAGACTCTGCGGAGTCTGCTTGGACCACAAGTCGCAGCAGGGATTGCACGTTCCGGCGCTGCGCATGATGCTGTGCAATCTAGGGTTTAGGGTTTAGGGTATCGCCGAGAAGCCGTCCGGAACAGAGCAGAACCGCAGCCAAACGGTGATCAAATGGAAACTTACCCTCTTCTAAGTGATGAGGCCTCTTCCTCTTGCGCTGGGACGACGGATTTGGCCTGCGCAGAGAGGTTGTCATCGATGCGTTCGGCGGTTGCAAGATAGTATAGGGGCCTGAATAATTAGAAGAAGGACTTGCGGTCCATTATACTATAACTATGAAGAAGACGTCCCCTCAGCCCCGAAACTACCTCTGCACTACTCCCTGCCCCTGAACCCCGAACCCCAAAACCGGCCAATCTTAACAGACTTCCCAACAAGCCTTCTGTTGACAAGCAACATGTCTAAATCCACCTGTATATGTGGTATCTAAAGAATCACGAGCCTGAGTGGGAGAACCGTGTCCTAACAGACTTGAATCCCTGAGACTCTCTGAAACCCTAAAACCCTCGAACCCTTCAAGAAAGAAAGTCCTCCTCCCACGACCCCTTAAGACCGTCCTCAACAGGCACCTAAAACAAAAACAGTAACCAAAAACATCTCGAAAGACACAGAAAATGCCAAGAGCCCCATTCAAAAATCCCTGAAGCCCCTTCGAAGCTCACCTTGAATTCGAAGGTGCGCCCGCTTGTGCTGTCCGGCTCAGGCCCGCAAGTTTTGCAGTACCAGAAACCTGCCAGGGCTAGGGTGTACCTGGACCCCAAGAAACCTTCAGTATCAGGGTTCCTGAGTATGATTTCCCTACATAGGGTCCTTAAAAAGGTAGGATATTCAGGGTTAAGGTAGGGTTTAGAGTTTGGGGGTGCTTTCTGACATCTGCCACCCCAAAAGCTCCTTAAAAAGGCAGTCGTAGCCGCAGTCGCAGAATCAGTAGCAGCACCAGTCGGAGTAGCAATTAGCAGAGGCAGCAGCAGTAGCCATAGACCCTAAACCCTATGTTAAACTATACTGAACTTAGAACCCAAGCAAAAATTGTAATTTTAGCTGTTTCTTCGGGATTATAATATCCATAGATTAAAATTGTTTCTAAGTACCCCTAAGATCTCATAAACTCAAGAAACGCCTTGGTGTTTAAGCCCGTGGTCCGCAGTAACTTGAAGTCTACGTGTAGCAGGGGAGCCAGGGGAGCCTGGAGCAGGGAGGAACGGGGGGCGATCCACAAAATTCTAGAGCTTCGGTTGATGATATAAACCCTGCATGACCCATAATAAGGAATATACCCTGATTCCCATAGTTTAGGGTCCACAAGGTAATGCAGGATTTATATCATCAACCGTTCAAACAACGACGGTTGCCTGGCCTCAAACCACGAAGCTCACTGCCGTTTCCTACGCAAAAACTGACCTGCGCTCCGTGACACCTCACTTCCAGCATTGGCCCTTGCACTGAAAGCATAAACTCGGCAACCCCCAAACCCTCAACCCCGGACCCAAATCCTACATCCGCAATTCACGCCGACGCAAACCAAATGCCAAACCTTCAGCCCAAGCCCTATTCCGATTCCCTAAACCCTGTATCCCGCACCAGAACTAGATTAGGGCGGTTCGTGCTTCGCAATGTCACCCTTGATCACGAAAAGAAGCCCTGGATGAGGCGCAACAACTTTGCCGAAGCTGCAGATGCACAGGACGACGGCCAAGATGATGATCGCCCAGCCTCTTCTTCTGGGTTCTTCTGATACGAAGCTGAACTTAAGTCACAAGAATAAGGAAACTATACCCACTGTTACTATTAGACCCCTATTCTGATAGTTTAAGTTCAGGGCTAGTCCAGAGCAGAATCCCTCCAAGAGAGAATCCACAAGACGAAGGACACAAGAAAAAAAAGGGCATGACGCAGAAAATGCGAAGCTAGCTAGCTCGCCGTAGCAACAACAATCATGATTACGATAAGGACGATGAGTGACGATGTAGCGAGCAGGAACTTGACATTGATGATGCGATGAGGACAAACATCCGAAAGACCAAAAGCTGGCACAATGTCAACAGCAGCAATAGAAGCAGTCGCAGCGGTCGCGGTGGGGGATGTGGTGATTGCAGTGCTCCTGCTCTAGCTGATGATGGTGGCCGCCTCTGCCCCCGCTGCTGCCTGAGCCTTTGATCTGAGGCCCTAGGCCCTAAGACGTAAGCACTTAATTCTAAGCCGTAAACCCGAGGCCCTTAACCCTAAACCCCTAAACCTACACCCCAATGGACCCAAAGCTCCGAACCCTAAAGCCCTCATCAGTCTCTGGACCAGCTTCTCCCCGACTCCCTTGGGTGAGGCTTGGCTCCGAGCCATTGAAAACGGCCTCCCTTAGCCCCTCATAGTCCCTAGGGTCTGGAAGAATTAGTCAGAATCCCCCCCTATAGCCCATAGTCGCCATAGCTGTTCTACCTAAATGGGCTCAACATGGTTAAGGCCTACATCTAAACCCCATACCCTACTCGGCCCTGCTCCCCACGAAGAGCAACAAAGCCCCGCAAAAGAACCCCATCTCAACACAAAAGGAACCCCAACAGAGAAAACAAACACAAAACTCGAATAGAACCAGTAACAGAGGATTGGCCCAAGTCTAAAATAACACTAACCAGATGAATGATAGCAATAAGAATTCTACCAATAATACTGCCAATAAGCCACCTCCTAAAGAAACACGGAAGACTGGTCCAAGTCTAAAGGCCTCCGTAAACCCTAAACCCCAAAGAAACATAGCCCTGCCAAGGTCCCGAGCCCCACCACTGCAGGTCCGAGGAGTTGTTCTGACTCCCCCCGGGCCTAGAGTCATCGGTTTTGGCTTAGGGTTTAGGGTTTAGGGGTCTAGGGTTTAGGGGTTTAGGGCTCTAGGGGTTTAGGGCTCTAGGGGTTTAGGGTTTAGGGCTTAGGGTATAAAGTCTAAGCTGGGATGTTTTTAAACGGTTGTCTATAGTTGTTTATAACTTCTCTTATCGTGGTTTACAGGGTTGGGTTGGGGCTTGAGAGGTTTTTGTTGTTGCAAATTAATGGTGGCTTTGTAGGCGCTAAGAGGGGTGAGGAGTTTCGGGTTGAGGGCACTCGGGTTTAGGAAAGGGTTATATAAGTGGGTTTGGGAGGTGTAGGGTTGCAGGTTTAGGCTTAAAACGTGGAGGGTCGAGGGCTTCGGGTGGAAAAGTGGAGGAGGGCTGAGGATTTAAAGTTTCTAAGTGGGGTTCTGGATTGAGGGCTTGAGGACTCGGCTGGCGGGTTTAGGGTTTATATGAGTTCAGGGGTCAGGGCCTGATGTTTCAGTAGTTCAGAGTTGAAGAAGACTTGAGGGCTTGAAATAGAAGGGGATTTTGGATGTTGCGATGAGGGTTTCACGGTTGAGGTTTGGCTCTGGAACTAAGGCTGTGGGTTGAATATGGGATATGTTGGATGGTATCTAATCTATGCTAGAACTTATATTCAGGAACCCTGAGAAAGTGCAGTGATAGTTAGACGGGCTTCTATCTTAGGGTCTTAGCGTTAGGATCTGTTCAGAGATGCTCTTGGGCTGGGTGCAGGGCCTAGGACCCGTGCGGAAGGGTTGCTTACTATGCCGAACTTAGACCCCCAGCAAAAAAGTATAGTTTTAGCTGCTTCTTAGGCATTAAAATAACCAAAGATTAAGGATAATTTCTAAGTACCCCTAAGTTTAGGGGTAAACCCTAAACCCTAAACCCTAAACCCTAAACCGTGGCTTCAGGAGTGGGCTCTAGGAAGTAGGGTTGACGGTTTCAGGCGGTTCAGACTTGAGGTTTCGGGCGGTTGCGGCTTGTTCTGGGTAGCTGTCAAAATTAAGGCCCCCTATTTGGGTACCCTAAATAATAGGTGCCGTATTATCATAGGAACCCCAAAAAGGGACCATAATTATCAACAAACACCCGTTTTATCATAGGGACCCACAAAAAAGGGACCATGATTTTGACAACCACCCGTATGAGTTCGGGCTTCAGGGCGGCCAGGCTGGCGGCCCTACAAAAATGCACGGGCCGTAGTGTTTAGAAGCCTTACAGGAGTTTAGGGTTTAGGGTTTAGGGGTTCAGGGTTTGGGGGTTTAGGGTTTGGGGGTTCAGGGTTCAAGGGTTTTGGGTTTGCAGGTTTTGGGTTTAGGAGTTTAGGGGTGTAGGGATTTAGGGGTTTAGGGGTTTAGGGGTTTAGGGGTTTAGGGGTTTAGGGGTTTAGGGGTTTAGGGTTTAAACCTTACAGGAGTTTCCGACTCTGAGGGGACTTAGTGTGTATCCAAAGCAAGATACGGTAAGCGGAAAGGAAGCAAAGAAGCAACCCGAAACCCTACCCTAAACCCTAAACTCCTAACCATAAACCCTGACCCTGACCCTAACCCTGAACCCCAACAGAGTCCCTTCTTCTGCCCTTATCTGCCGACTTCGCACAGTGGGTTTGGGGCTCAGGGTTGCTTCGTCCGTCTCGCCCTGCGAGGCACCAAGACTTGAACTGAAAGCCCGCATTCTTTTTAATGCTACTTCGTAAAACTGCGGGCTTGTAGGGTTAGGGGCTTAGGGGCTTAGGGGGTTTAGGGTTTAAGGGCTCAGAGTTGAAGGACTCGGGGATTAAGCTTGAGGGCTTCATCTGCCTGAGGTCCCTGCGATGTTATCTCCAGCGTGGAATCGTTCGCAGTGCTGGTCGAATTGCTCGTGTCGTCCTTCGCTCGTACACGTCCACTGAACAGCAGCAGCACCACAAGACTTAACATGAGATCCACTCCCCCAAACAGCAAGCATAAGATGGAGGCCTGAATTACTAATAATACGATCCCCTTCCAGTCCGTATATAGCTTTACTATAGTCGTATACCTCAAACCCTTATTCAAATTTTCAAGGCCCACCCTAAACCCTGACTCCTAAACATAAGTCCTAAACCCCAAACCCTCTCTCTTTGCCAAGTGTCTGTAGTAGAGCTGTTCGTCTGCAAGAACCGAGGTGTGCGGTCAAGCACCGCGACGCTGCCGCCCCTGCCAATCTGTGTCGTCTCCTCGGCTCTCATCCAAGGGTAAAAGGAGGGACCTAGGTACATGATCCCGGTTCGGCCGGCCCCCCACCTCCCCCCCCCAATGGTTCCTCCTCCCCCTGTGGTGTTGTGGTGTGGTTCGAGAGTGGGTCTGCTTAGGCTGGTTACCCCACTCCCCCCCGTGTCGGTGAACCGAGAACCGGGATCATATATACCCTTAAAATAGCTATGATATATCCATTATATAGCCCATTGTAGGGTAGGGGTCCCCATTAAGGGTCCCTCCTTTTCCCCTTTTGATCTCATGAATCCGGTGCCGGTTTCGACGGGAGACGGAGGAATCCCAAAGGAGAGCCCTGACCCTAAGCCTTCACCATAGGCCCTCAGCCCCTAAACCCCCAACCCGAAAACCAAACCTAAACCCTTAAACCCCTAAACCCTAAACCCTTAAAACCCTTAAACCCCTAAACCCTACAACCCTTAAACCCCTAAACCCCAAACCCTAAACTCCTTAAACCCTTAAACCCCAAACCCTGACTTCAATCGCCAAGGCTTCTGAAATAACTCCGAGTCTCTCTGAGAGGCACGTCTTCGGCATCGGCAGCTCCGGAGCCAATGAGATCGGCACCCCTGGCGCGGGCACGCAGCTGCATGATATAGGGCCCTTAATAATTGGAATAGGGCTCCTTTAAGGGTTCCTTTGAAGGGCTCCTGCAAGGGTTCTATGATATATAGGGCCCTTAATAATTTGAATGGGGCCTGGGTATAGTTTATCGATAATTATAAGAAGGAGCCCCAAAAAATAGTGTCGGTAAGTAGTATATTTGTCTATAATTATCATAAAGAGCCCCCAAAAACAGTATAGGTAACTAGTAAGGCCCCTTACAGTTGCCGTTCTGCTCGCGAAACCCGAAAGCTCGAGCTCCAAACAGCGCCGCCATGAGAGCTCAACCTTCAGGCCTCTTAATATGGGAGTTTCCGGAAATTAGAGGACCCCACTATAGTACCCCAAATAGTAGGATCCTTATTAGAAGGACCCCAAAATAAGGTACCCCTAATTTTCGGACACTCCCATATAAGGACCTTGATAATTCGATTAGGATTTTGGGCCAGAAGCTGCATTATGTGGGCCTCAATAATTTGAATACGGTTCCTATAAAGGGCTCTGTAAGGGTTCTATGATAGATAGGGGCCTTAAGAATTAGAGTAGGGTTTGGAGGTATATTATACTGTAATTATACTTGGGAACCACCCAAATAGTGTTGGTAATTCTTAAGGCCCCTACATTATCTAACCGATGGGACTCTTACTTGCCCAGTATCCTAGGGGAACTAGCCATTAAGCTTTTGGATTAGGTGGGGATCCTAGAACCTCAACAAGGTTAAAAGTTACCTACTCTACTACTAAGCCCGAAACCCCAAACCCCATAAACTTCTTGAACCTGGGTGGACGCTTCTGTCATTACTTAAAGGATCATGGGACTTAGTAACTAGGGTCATAATTAGGGTAACTATACTTATAATCCCAATTAAGGTACTTATAACCTTACTTACTAAGTCCCATGATCCTCCAAGTAGTGTAGCGCTGCAACCTGAAGCGCCACGCCGGCTTAGGGTTTAGGGTTTGGGGGCTAGGAGGGTTTGGTGGTGCATCCGTTTCTTAGGCTATGACCTACTTCCCAGAGACTCCCATATCCCTTAATTAAGGAATATTCCTTAAATCATGTTAGGGATCCTACTATAGTTTAAGGAATATTCCTTAATTAAGGGATATTGGAGTCTCTGGGTTCTACACGCATGCCCATGTATGTGCCATGTCTGGCCCACGTGGCTGTACTACTAGTACTTGTTCCGACCTCTTTGTTAAGCGTGTCTATGACAACACTTCGGCTTTTGCAAGCAACACAAACCCAGACCCCCGGGAGGATCCAAGAAGTAGATCCCTTAATGGGGGTTCCTATAAAGTACCCTTAGTAGTACAGGGCCCCAAATTAGGGGATCTACTTTCTGGATTTTTGCGGGGGTCTGGGAATGCATGGACTGGGGCCCAAAAGCTTCCTCTGAGGCAGGGACGACGAAACCAGAAGTAAGATGAGCAGGCCCGGGCGCATCTAAACGACCTGAGGGTAGGGTTTAGGGTTTAAGGTACTCCTACTACTGCTCGGACTCTTACTCCGACTCCGACTGTGACTTCGCCGACGACACGACTACTGCTTCTGCCAAGAACGACAGCATCTGAGGTCGGGACCCGACAGTAACAGCTCCGGGAAGCGATCGGTGCCTTGACAGTCATATAGCTCAACCCAAAACTCGAACTGAATGCAAACCCCTGGATTTGGAGGCCTAAATACTTGGACTAGGTTTTGATGTTAGGCTCTGAGGTTTGAAGGAGTAGTACTAGCAATTGTTCAGACTCTTACGCTAGCCTTGACTGTATCAAGGCCATTGAGCACACCACTGAAAATGCTCTGGTATTACGCAGCTGAAACACATCCGGTCAGCAGCCAATCGAAGCTCAAAATTCCATCTTGGGCTTCATCCATCGTCATCGGCGTCATCATCATCATCACCGTCATTACGTTCATCACTGGATCATCACCCACGGTAGTCCCGGTAGTCATTGTCAGAATTGCAGTGAGAGCAGTGGTAGTCATTGTCGTCGTGATCGTGATCATCGTCGTCACAATACCAACCATAGCAATGAAGCAGAATAAACATCATCATAATAAGTATTCCGAGTCAGCACTAGTACTGTATCGATGCATTCTTGCCGCTCTAACCTCTATCTGTGTATATTGCCCAAAGCCAACATGTCTGGCCTCCCAGGAAGCGAATCGCCACATGGCTTTTGTTTGGAGGAACAGGATGGGCTTAGGGTTTAGGGTTTAAGGCTCGGTTTCCCAGGGTTCCGGGATTGGGGCTCTTGGGGCTCTCAGTTTCTACGGCTTCGGCTTTCGGGCTGGTGGCCTCGGGCTTTCGGCTTCGGGCGGTGACTTTAGTTCGGGACCCCCGGGCTGATAGAGAGTTCTGGAGTCAGACGTCTGGGCTCAGGTATTAGGTCTTGGGGTTTGGGACTTGGTGTTCGAGCATAGGGTCCGCGGGTCATCGGCCGTCTATCTTCACACTCTGTGCATCACTGAGTTGAGCAATTGAGCCATAAGGACATCCCGGCAGGCTGAGAGGGCAAACGCGAACCGGCAACAACCTCACCGTGCCCACGATGCAGGCATCACGGGACGCGGCTACATGCACGAGCTGACCGAAAACATGAGGAGGGACAAGATGCGTGCAGTGGCTGACGAGGCGAGCAGCCAAACCCTAATACGACCCCCTCAACGACGAGGAGGCGAGGACGAACACCACGAGAACGACTAGCCAGGCGAGGTGTTCCGCATCATGATGGCGTGCTTGAAACGGTCAGCAGCAGTTTGCCTGAGCGTGGTGAGATGGCAGCTTTTCTGCCGGAATTCGAATTCTGCTCATTGAAAAAATTAGGCACTGAGTGCTTTGAGCATCGCCAGGGCGAGGGTTGTTACACAGGCTGCAGGGACAGCTGATGCCGAGAGATCTGATGCCCCTTGCCGGGTTGTTGTAGAATCGTCTTCACAGCACGAGTTTCCATCTTGCATGCAGGTCATGGTGGTGACTCCGTTGTTGGTCGCGGTGCTGTACTGGGAGTTCGAACTCGCGCCAGTGGCAGTGGAGGTGCTCGGACAAGCGTCCGCGCAGTCCTGGCTAGATAGAATCGTGCTGCATGGCACCCGTGGTTGTGTTGTCGTCGTGTAGGCCGACATGTCACAGCAAGAATCATCGGTGGCCCATGAGTGGCAGAAGATCCTTGTCACACCGGATGCGGTGACGTTGATGTACACACCCCCGCCGACCCCGCAGGTTGTGTTGCACATCTCCTCAGATGTGATGGTATCACACGCTGGCATAGTGTTGGCCATGCCACCAACGAAGAGGAGAACACAAGCGAAGAAAGATTGAGTCATGGCGCTGACTTCCGTGCTACAGCACCAATTTCAACAGGTCGTCGCAAAGTCGTCCTATTTTCGAGCCCAAAGTGTTCCTGAAAGCAGCGGCCAGCCTGAAACACACTCCCCCCAGATCCCCACCGAACTCGCAGCAGCCTAAGCCCCAACTCTGAACCCTGAACCCCTTATTAAGGCCCTTATAGTATATTCCCCCAATAGATCCCGAAGCCCTGAACCCTAAATGCACTAAAACCCTAAACCCTAAACCCCTGAACCCTAAACGCCCTAAAACCCTAAAACCCCAAACCCGCGATCCGTTTTCTGATGCCACGAACCAATCTGTGGAGCCTGCAAACAGCGCTGTCACGGAGCTGCTCAGGAACTCCGAGCTTCTTTCCCACAGCTCCGGTATAGGGTTAGTACGTGTGTGTATGTGTGTATATATATATATATATATACACACACACATGTAGTACGTATATATCTATAGAGAGAGAGAGAGGGAGAGAGAGAGAGAGAGAGAGAGAGAGAGAGCGAGAGGGAGGGAGGGAGGGAGGGAGGGAGAGGGAGAGAGAGAGAGAGAGAGAGATGGAGACACACACATACCCATGCAAATGCACATGCAGATGCACATACACATACACGTACACTAACCTCTACATCTACACGTCTGCACATCTACACATCTCCACATCTGCACATCTATACATCTGCACATCTATACATCTGCGCAGCTATACATCTATACAGCTATGCATGTATGTATGTATGTATGTACGTATGTACGTAGGTATGCATGTTTGTATGTTTGTTTGTGTGTGTGTATGTCTGTTAGGTGCTCGCCTTTCTACATCTGTAGGTATCCATGAGAGTGTTTATGCATATATATATATGTGTGTATATATATATATGTGCGTATGAGTATGCATGCATGCATGCATGGATGAATGAATGTATGAATGTATACATGTATGAATGTATGAATGTATGCATGTATGCGTGTGTGAATGAATGAATGTATGCATGTGTGCTTGCGTTCTAGGGCATGTGTGTGCATGTGTGTATAGAAATAGATAGAGAGTGCAGGTACATACGTACAGGTGGGGTCATGACCCGACTGCTCAAGATGGCAATTCTCGGGTTCCGCGCTTTAAAATGCCTTTGGGCCACACCTCTCTCGCCTTCTCACTCTTGGGCGGCACGGTGAGCCGAGAGCTAAGCACTAACGTGCAAAGGCTCCATCTCGCATGAGAGGCACCACTAAGTGGTCCTCCTACTGGAGCCGCCTACTCCTCAGCGCCAGGGGGAGAAAAGGGCCAACACAATCGACATGTAATCACAAAAACTGAACTGGTTTGGGATTTATGGTTTAGGGTGCACAGTGAGTAAGATCGGCAATGGTGGCAGTACATCACCAGGAGAAGAGATTCACCCTAGTAGTAGCCTTAATATTGGCCCTGAAATTCAGGAAAGACTGCTGGACGGCACCCAAAGAACAAAAAGACAGTCCCTGACAAGCATCTCCCAGGAATCGCATGCACACTCACCGAACCCAAAACCTTAAGTTAAGCATTGTTCTCAAACTCTAAACCCTGAATCCTGCACCCCTTTAAACCATGACCTTTAATTGCCTAAGACATGACTGAGTAAACCCGAAACCATAGACTTTGAATGCAGGCTTCTATCCCAAAACGGCCCGAAAGACCCCAGCGTGAGGAAACTGGACAACTCAGCCTGTCGGAGACCCACAGAACATCGAGGGTGATTCATCAGGCTTCTAAGGCTTCTAGAACAGTTCTTAGGTACGGCCCCCCTTACAGTAAGAGTCGATAATAGGGCTACTATTAAGGTCCTAATATATCTATATTATGAATATTATTCAACTGTATTATAATACGGCACCTACTATTTAAGGTACCCCAAAAAAGCACCATGATTTTGACAACCACCGAAGTGTTTAAGGTTAGGTTTTTGTCTGCCTGACTTGGGTTTTTGTCTAGGGAGACCTGAATGATTATCGAGTGCGGTCCTGGGCCATTTGGGAGTTTCCGAAAATAGGAGGTACCCTACATAGCAGGATCCTCATTATAAGGAGCCCAAAATAAGGTACCGATAATTATCGGAAACTCCCATTGTGCAGTACAATCTCAACAGGGACTATGGGAGGCTGTAAATATCCCCACTCCCACGTCAGGGGCTATCAGCGTGGGTTTTGGGTTTGCAGAGCTTATGGTTTGGGGTTATCTGCCTAGGGTGTTGGCTTCTGGTTTCTTGCAGGGTTTAGGGTTGACTGTTGAGGGCTTCAGGGTTTAGTAACATACACTTTGTCCGCGCATTGGTTGCGCACTTTGGTCTGGACAACACCATCCACAGTAAAGATGCGTGTATGGTGGGCTCCCCAGAGAGATGTCCTCAGTACAAAAGGAAAATACTTGAAACCTGCCTGGAGCCACTTTGACCTTAAGGCCTAAGCCATGTATCTTAAGCCCTGTATATCCAGTTCGGGCACACATACAAGTTTATAAACACCGCAACACGATTTCAGGGCGCAATAACTCTTGTTTGTGGCCTCATTGCCGCAGTTATTGCCTTCGTGAATACAGCGTGCGGTCATAATTGACACGACTACTAAGGTTATCAGGTCAGCGTCCTGGCTGTCACTGCGACCCTGCTACGACATCCACACTGACATTCTCTACTCATGATCCTCGCCACCAGTAGTAGCAAGTAGTAGTAGTCGTAGCAGTAGTAGTAGCAGTAGTAGTAGTAGTAGTAGTAGGTGGTGGTGGTAGTGGCAGTGGCAGTGGCAGTTGCAGTGGCAGTGGCAGTGGTAGTGATAGTGGTAGTGGTAGTGGCAGTCGTCGTCGTAGTAGTAGTAGTAGCAGCAGCAGCAGTAGTAGTGGTAGTAGCTGTAGTAGTAGTAGTAGTAGTAGTAGTAGTAGGAGGAGGAGGAGGAGCAGCAGCAGCGGCAGTAGCAGTCGTCGTAGTACTGCTACTACTACCACCACCACCACCACCGCCGCCACCACCACCACCACCACCACCACCACCACCACCACCATCACGACTACGACGACTACGACGACGACGACGACTACTACTACTACTGCTACTACTAGCAGCACTACTGGTACTAGCACAAGTAGCACTCGTACTAATAGCAGCAGCAGCAGCAACAACAACAGCAGCAGCAGCAGCAGCAGTAACAGTAGCAGCAGCAGTGGAACCTCACTTACAGTGTTACTGCATGTCGTCATTTTATGTATAGATGCCGCGGTGTATATATCTCGCATGTTGATAGGCTTGCCGCACATCGGCTTTGTAGTTGCCTTCAAGGCTATCGGCTATCGGCATTCCACTGCCCAGGCAGGCTCAGGTGGCCGTGGCGCCCAAGAGCATCATGAATGCCAGGTTGATACCTCCGGCTGGGGGCATCACCCTTTACACTTCCCTAAGCCCTAAGCCTGACCATGTATCTGCACTGGTCCCGTGTGGTAACAGGTTAGCGACTAGACTACTGGTACTACTGCTACTACTGCTGCTACTACGACGACGAAGCAAAGCAAGAGCAAGAGCAGAACGAACGCCAAAATTCCTCGAGATCGACGTCGCTGACTTCACAACCAGCGCTGAGGGCTGAGGGCCCCACCCATGTAGGGCATCACCTCCAGTTGCTTCAGGTTTTTCCGCGGCGCAGATCTCTCTGTTTCTGCTTCAGGGTCCAGGATTTAGCCTGCAAGGCTGTACGGCTTTCTTTAATTCAACTGGCAAGTAACGGAAAAAAAAAAAAGCCGCTGCCCCTGCTGCCCCATCACAGCCTGAACCTTGCAGTCGAGACTCCAACACCCACCAATAGAGACTCCCTTAACCTTGGGTTTAGGGTTTAGGGTTTTGGGTTTTTACAAGCCCCACGGGCCTCTTGTGAAACCTCATACAAGCCCGTCCAAACGAGCCCCTATCATACCCCCCAACCAAATCGAAAGAGGATCACTTCTTCCAGCGGTGTCGGAGGCTGCAGATGAGCTGACCCCAACCGGGCATCGGGCCAGAATGACAAAAGGCAGCACGACGAAGGAGATGGGACCTGTGTGCCGGGTCTTTCGATGGGTTAAAGTCCAGTTCTGGAGTTGTTTGCTAGGGTTTCGAGGTGAGGGTAATGTGAGGTGGTCGGGTTTGGGGTTTAGGTTAATGTGCGGAGCTGTTTGATTGGCCCCGAAACCCCAAACCCTGAATAACAAACGCTAAGCCGCTAGGAAACAACCGGTGCTCCTGAACACTGACGGCCAAGAGACTCTGTGAAGGTTAGGTTTCTGCAGGTCAGGTCGTTCGTTCTAGCCCCTCCCCCCGAAAACAAAGGTCTTTAGGGTTTGGGGTTTAGGGTTCATGGATGGCTTCTTGTGGGTCAATTAAGTGTTCGTACCTTGGTCTCTCGGCTGCAACGCCTGCCGGGAAGTCATTGGATTTCTTATTTCGGGCCTTTGGGTGTCGGGGCTCTCGGCTGCAAGCGTTAAGGGTGGCTTCATCGTGCTTTAGTGTAGTGGCCTTAATAATTAGAACAGGCCTTTGTTAAAGCCCCTATATTAGTCGGTTTCACGCTTGTTTCACCGCGCTTTATCTGGCGTTTTGCAAGGCTCTTGGGTTGCAGACAAGAGGCCAAGCCACTTGATGATTCTGGTCATCGTCCTCCCATATCAAAGCGCACCCTAAATCCTCAACCCCACACCCTCAAGAGTCCCGGGTTTAGGGTTTAGGGCTTTGGGGTTATAGGGTTCAGGGCTCAGGGCTTTTAGGGGTTAGGGTTTTTGGGTTTAGGATTTCGGGTTCTAGTGTTCAGGGTTTAGGGTTTAGCGGTGTAAGGATTATAGGGTTTAAAGTTTAGGTCTTGATGGTTAAGTGTTACAAAAGCGGTTTGCCCCGGCTCTCATAATTAAGGTTTGGTTTGGTTTGGTGTTATTCAAAGTTTCCAGCGGGCGTTTAATTTTGATATGGTGCTTCCAGAAAGATTCAATGAAAGGAGTTCTTGAAGAAGGCATCCCTGTCTTGTTATTCTGGGGTTCCTGACTTGTCTGTAACTCGTAGCTTCATGCGGGAGTCTACCCGCGCGTAGGCCCAAACTCAGTAGAAACCCACCCGACAAAGAGAGCAACATGATAGTATGGTCTTTGGGCCCAAAAGCCTTAAAGTATGAGTCCTTAGAGTCCTAGGGAACGAAAAGCTCGGAAACCCAAAACATGGCAACATGCCCCAACCTGACGGTCAAGCAATCCTGAGCCGCAGGCAAACCCTAACCTCAGGACTGGCCCAAACCCGAAATCCAGACCATGAAGCTCTACGGTTTACGGTTTAGGGTTTAGGGTTTAGAGTTTAGGGGTTTAGGGTTTAGGGTTCTCTACACCTCGCACACCAGGGAAGTAAAAAAGTCAAAACCCAGGTCCTGTTCAAGACTATGTCTGCTAACCACCTCGACCACCAGGCTGGTGAAAAGCAGGCCTGGCGGTGTCAGGCGGGTTCTATATACCATTATATATATATATATATATATATATATGTAGATATACCATAGTATATTAGTGTAAAAACAGTATACAATACGATACAGTGCTCTACTCTAATCTACTGTACTGCACTGTACCGGACTATACACTACTCTAGTATATCATACATACTGTACTATACTGTACTATGTTATACTGTAACCTGATGTGATATAATACGATATACCACAATATGTACTAGAACATGGAAGTTTCCGAAGATAGGGGACCCTAATATAGTACCCTAGATAGTAAGATCCTTATTATAAGGACCCCAAAATAAGGTACCCCATTTTCAGAAACTCCCATATACCTCAGGGTTGTTGGGGCCTTGCCAGCAGTGCTCAACGGCTCACGAGCTGACGGTTTAAGACTTTTAGCACTAGGTCAGGGTTTAGGGCTTGGCGCTTTAGGGTTCAGGGTTTAGGTTTGGGGTTTGGGGCTTTTGGGTTTAGGGTTTAGAGTTCAGGTTTAAGGTTTAGGGTTTAGGGTTTGGGGCTTGAGGTCAGGGGTATCGAACCGAGTATCGGTATGGGGATGGGATAGAGGAGTCAGAGCCGATGAGCTTTGCACGTTACGGCTAAAGTTCGGAAGCAATGTCCCAAATCCAGAAGAGCTCCCTCTTAACACCCCGCAGGAATATCCATCTAACAGCCCCATGCACAAGGAAGAAAGCCGCTGGAGGACTGAAAGCTCGAATTGAAACATACAGCCGGGGCAGGCCTGCAGCCACGAGAGGTTCTGCGCCTGAACGGGCAACCGAAACAGCTTCAATATCTAGGGTTTCGGGTTTAGGGTTTAAGGGCTTTGAAGAAGCTTAGAAGGCGGCTGGACTTGGAAAAGGGGGCTTGTGTCAACGAATGTGCGGGGGGTCAGGTGTGGTTTAGGTCGGGGGTTCCGCGCAATGGTTTCATGGTACGTATTAGCCTGAAGAATGAACCAATACTATTCCTTGAGGGGTCCTTATTGTAAATTTACGATAGTATACCCCCAAACCCTACACTAATTAAAGCCCATATGTTCGGCGTTTTGATCTCAGAAGAACTTGTCTCGAATTTGGGGTTGGCGATGAAGTCGGCGCACGAAACGACATTCATGACAAATCCCATCTATCGACATTAGCCGTAACCACGGTAACAAATATAAAGTACCACATTATGCTCGGGAACCGAAAAGGACCATAGTTTTGACAACCATTCACTAAGGACCCAAATACCTAAGTAATTCGTAATTTGAGTACAAACCCTTCTGGAGCGTTGGTAAGGCTGCATTTTTTGCGTGGAGCTTGCGAAAGCAGAACTCCCTTCACTCAACTAGGAGGCTGTCTGGTGCGAGCGGGTTCACTTCGACTGCAAGGCCTCCCTCCTCGTCAGCAGCCCAAGCGCCCTCTGTCTGTAGGTCCATTTTCACCTCATTCATATCGGCCACGGGCCAAGAATCGACCCAACCTAACGCAGCTTGGATGGCTTTAGCTTTGGTCGTGTATGTCCTTCTGATGGGTCCAGAGCCGTCACCAAACGCTTCGGCCAGCTCTCCGAAGTCCTCCATCAGCGAGTCGTCGTAAGGGTCCGCGGAGATCCGCTCTTGAATCGCTGGGCAGCTACATTGGAGTTCCCACAACATAGGCTGCTTCTTGCTCTTTGGCGGCGGCTTCTTGGAACTTTTCGCTGACGAGCTCGGCAGGTATTTTCTTTTTCTTAATCATGCTGCTGACCTTCTTGACGATGCACCGGCGTGCTGCACCATCAGCCAGCAGGTAGTTCATGACTTTCGAAGGATCTTTCTGCAACATCTTGATTGCTTGGTCCATGGCTGCTCGGAAACGCAAGGCGCTGCGCCTTAAGAGTTTCTGATCAGTAGAAGCAGTAGCCATAGTGGCAATGACCAAAGAAATGTTAATGGGCAAATAAAGATGACGCTTGTCATTTAACGGCAATGATCATGGTCTATACCTGAGCTAAGAGCCCAGAGAGTAAGCCGGCTTGTTAAACTGCAGTCAGGGCATCCAACGAACAAGTCATGAGCGTACTAGACCAACACATGCGGCCTGCCTGGATGCTGCTTTTGCGCCTGTTCATGCAAACCCTGTATCCCCAACCCACCGGGTTTTTAGTAGGACTTGGGTTCCTGTTTGTTGCAACCATTATCACGAACCTCTCTGTTCTTGTTCTTGGTACGGCTAATCTCCTTCGCCACTGGATGTCTGAGCTGCTAAACGCTGCTGCCGCCATACAGCGAAGATCAGATCTGGTGACTGCCGTTCGGACATCTACTGAGCCTACTCTGAAACCCTCCATTTTCATTATACGCAGCCGATCCCTACTTGGACGATCATGGGACTTAGTAAGTAAGGTTATAAGTACCATAATTGGGGTTATAAGTACAGTTACCCTAATCATAACCCTAGTTACTAAGTCACCTGATCCTTTCAACGGTAGGTCTTCAGACCTCTCTGACACCCGGCCTGCTGGTCGGTCATCTGCTTGGCCTGGCCCACCCAGAGATAGGCGCATGGATGGAGACAGTCGAGGGCGATGAGGGTGACCTTGATAGTGTTGCGGGCTTCTGGTTTAGGGTTTCGGGTTTAGGGGGTTCGGGTTTAGGTTGGCAGCTTTGAAGAATGATAGTCGAAGCAGTTTTCTCATAGGTTTGAGTGCGGTTGAGGACGTTGTAAGGTGTAGGGCGTTTGGCCGCTAGGATTCTTGAAGATTCCACGGAAGGCTATTTTCGGTTTCTAAGCTAAAAGCCTGAAACCCCAACTTTGGGCAGCACCGGTTTTCAGGATTGAGGGGTTTTCTGGCTTAGCTGTTTGCTCGTTGAGGGATTTAGAGCTTAGGGGCTCAGGAAAGCCGAACCCTCAGCAGCAACCCAACCCTAAACCCTAAACCCTAAACCCTAAAACCTAAACCCTAAACCCTAAACTGACGGAATCCCCGTCGCAAAAACCCAAGTAAATCCGGAAGCACTGAAGCCGGAACCCTCCCTTCCTCCAAGCTGAACTTTAAGAAGCCCGTCTAGGTTACCCAGTAACCTAAGAATAAAACGGCCTCTCTTTTTGGTATTGGGTAACTTTGTAAGGAACCTAGGACTACAAAAAGGGAATAAGGGCACTACTGGGCATCCTAGCCTCCCTTCCTCCAAGCTGAACTTTAAGGAGCCCTTGTAGATCCCATTACAGGAACCCTTTGAAACCCCTTATAGGTTCCTCATGGATCCCTTAAAGGAACCCTAAACCCTAAAACCCTAAACCCCCAAACCCTAAACCCTAATCCTAAACACGAAACACCTAAAACCCTAAACCCCAAACACTAAACCCCAAACCCCCCACCCTTAAAGGAGCTCCTAAGGCCTCCTTTGCAGGAACTCCTAGGGCCTCCTTGAAAGGGAACCCCCCTGGGAGCCCCGGCCACGATGCACGAGGCCAAGGCGCCGTTGCCCACCCTGACAGGGAGACCAGGGCTTAGGGTTTAGGGCTTAGGGTCTTAGGGGCTTAGGGGTTTAGGGTTTAGGGGTTTAGGGTTTAGGGTTTGGGGTTTAGGGGTTTAGGGGTTTAGGGTTTAGGGTCTAGGGGCTTAGGGGTTTAGGGTTTGAAGGGAAGACGAGGGCTCCGATGGGCGTTGCTTGGAGCTTCAATGGGCAGGGTTTTAGGGTTTTGGGTTTTGGGGTTTAGGGTTTAGGGTTTAGGGTTCAGCAGCTCTGAGATTGAAAATTTCTTGTCAAGCTATTTCTTGTCAAGCTATCTTCGGGCTTCGAGGGCGGGTGCTTGGATGTTCATGGCTGTAGGGGTTTAGGGGTTAGGGGTTTAGGGTTTGGGGTTTAGGGGTTTGGGGCTTAGGGGTTTAGGGGTTTAGGGTTTAAGGGTTTAAGGTTTAGAGTTTATGAGGTTCCTTCTAGGGTTTTCGGGTTTAGGGTCTGGGGCCTATAGGGTGGTTTAAGGGCTTGGGGTTTTGGAGGTTTAGGGTTTGGGGTGTGGGGTTTGGGGTTTAGGGTTTGCGAGGTTCTCAAGGGTTCGATAAGGGCTCTGCAAGGGCTCTATCAGGGGAGGTTCATGGGCAGATATAAGTGGGGGGTTTAGAAGTAAGGTAACTATAGTGGATGAGAAAAATCTGGGAGGGCTTTGTCAATGAGAAACCATCTGAGAAGACTTTTAACCCTAGTTAGAACTAGTGTAGGAACCTGATTGAGAAACCCTGGGCCTAGAACCCCAATATAAGGAAGCCCAAAAAAATAGCCCCAGGTTTCTTGATCAGGTTCCTACATTACCCGTGAACCTTCAAGTAGGGCTTCGGGCTTGGGTTCGGGCCCCAAAGCAAATGGGAGTTTCGGAAAATTAGGGTTACCTTATTTTGGGGGTCCTTTATAATGAGGATCCTAGTATTTAGGGTGCTATCCCCTATTTTCGGAAAGCCCCCAAATCGGCGCTGCCTCACCGCCATGGCATAGTGGACCCAGGCACCGACGGCACCTGCTCATTGATTCGAGGAGGGTCCGGAGCTCGAAACTCTCCACCCCCAAGCAGTACACAACGCAGATGTCAGTTGGAGGGCCTTTGACACTTAGAAGAGGTTCTTGGGATATGCTATGGTAAATTCTACCCATATGATGTCATTATCGGGACGATCAGGGACTATTCTTACTACTACCGTACACGCTCCGCCCTCCGGGACCCTGAAGATAGGGATTAGGATTGAAGACTCTGAGGCCGCGAAATTCCAAGCCCCAAGCCTGAGCGCCGCAAGGCTTCGGGAGATCATGACAATGCTTCGGGTCCAGGGTTTTGGGTCTTTTAGGGTTTAGGGCCTGGGGCTTGAGGTTTAGAGTTTGGGTGTAGGGTTTGGGAGTTTAAGGTTTAGAGTTTGGGGTGTGGGGTTTAGGGCTTGGGGTACAGGGTGTAGGGGGTAGCGCCGCCTACAAGAAGCAGCAATGTCCAGAACTTGATGAGCGTGATCGACATCTCTGCTCTCAGATGTCCTCGGATGCACCAATTCCGTGCGAGGCCCTGCCCATGTGTTCAACATGTGCGTGTTTACCAATGCATCTCCAAGCATTCGCTACTGCTATCGAAACGGACCACCACCAGCAACACCGCCACCTCCTCCGCGCCACCACCACCACCACCACCACCATGCTGAGACCATGCTTGCTGTAATCATCGTGCTGCCACTGCCATCATCACCATCACCATCATCATCATCACCATCATGAGCACAGCATAACTAACCATCATCCAATCCGTCACGGGTGTGGCGCGTTTCTCTAACTGCTCTCGGTCGTGTCACGACACGTGCTGAGGCCGCTGCGAGTCTCTGAAGCGCGCTGAAACGTGATGTCCTCACCGTAGAAATGGTAGCGCACGTAGTCCTGAATTAGAATAAGGTTTTGGGGCCCATTATACTATGATTCTAAAATGATGCAGTGAACAAGCCAGGTATGTAGCCCTAATAATACAGTTAGACAGAACCCTTGGGCGCAGCGATGGCGACTCTTGACATGTTCCAGCGGTTGTGACATTACACATATTCCCCCAACCCTACACCCCTAAACCCTACCCGACTGGACGATACCCAAAATCCCTAAACCCTAAACCCTGATCGCGAAACCCTAAACCCTGATGTTCACCAAGGTGCTTCCACAGCCTTGATGATTGAGTAGACCTGCACGGGCGCCGCTACGTAGAAGCTCTGCGTCGATCGCCAAACGCTGTCCATGGAGAGGAAGATCACCTGCACCCCAATGAGCAATTTCCATAATTTCCAGACTCTAGGGTCCTTAAGGTAATACAGGATCTATATCATCAACCGTAGTGATGTAGGAGCCTCAATATTTAAAATGTAAGCTAAAATTCCTTCAAAGGTCTATAGGGGATACTGTAAGGGCTGCTCTAAGGGCTTAGTGTAGGGGCCTTAATAATCAGATCAGGATTTTGGGGGTTCGTATAATATATACCCAAAATCTTCAAAACCCCAGTCTAACTATTAAAGCCCCTACAGTATCAGGCTTCGGGCCAAGTTCTGGGTTTTGGGATTTCGGGTTTTGGGGCTTACGCGAAAGGTTTGGGGGGTTTTAGAAAGCGAATCGACGCCAAAACTAGTGCAAACGACCATGCGCTCCGGTCCGGGCTTCTGGGTGGCGGGTGCTGTTCAGGCTAAACCTGTCCCAGAACCCTCGCTGCAAGGCATCCTCATCCTGAAGTCAGGGCGAATCCAGTTTGGGAGCCCCTGCATCTTCTGAATCTGCCCCATAAACCGCAGTTTGAAGACGTCTGGTTTCTGGGGACTGGAACCGGTAAGAAAGGTCGTAGACCCCTGTGTCGGGACTGCTGCTCCCTCCTCCCCTTGTAATACAACCCCTAGATCCCTGACAAGAATTCCGAACATGCCTTTGAAAAACGCCCAGACCATCTACCATTACGACGGAGGCAACTCAGCTTGCAGATTGCCAGCACCACAGTGCTTGGTGTTTCTGGCTTCTGTGGTGAAAAACATCTTGATCACTGCAGCGTCTCTTTGAGAGGTATCGGTTTGGTTTATGAGAGTGCAGCATGGCGGCTTTCTTGGGTTCGGGATGTGGGGTTTGGGTTATTTAAGCTTTCATGGGACCAGACCGAGGCATCATCGAAAACGGCTAAGCTAAGGCTCCACCACGGACGAGTACTCGGGCAGATGGCAAGCTCTGTCCCAGACAAACGAAAAGCCGACAAGGACTACTGAGAAGATAAACCTCGACTCCCAGACATAAGGACAGCCACAACCGCAGCCAGACTTGAAAGCAAAATCTCAAGAGCAAGAAATCATAGCAGAAACAGTGGGTAGCAATGATTACCATAAGAACACGAAACAGCGTGGCTCTACACGAAACTGTAAAGCCCGTCGACTTACGGTCCCAGATTCAAAAAAAACTTCAAATCTGAAAACATTAATAACCCTAAACCCTAAAGCCCTAAACATAAAACCTAAAACAAAAAACTAAACGGTCCAAAACCCAATTACCCAGCAAAACCCTAACAAGCCCCTTAACGGTTAACCTCGAAGCCGCTTTCAACCTTTCGACACTTCTTCCGGTGCCTTTTTCGTCTCCTGAACCCTAAACCCTAAATCCTAAAAGCCCTGAACCCCAAACCCCCAAAAACTCCCTAGAATCCTAACAGCCCCTAATCCCTAAACCCTAAGAACCCTAAAAGCCCTGAACCCTAAACCCCCAAAAGACCCCCCAGAATCCAAACAGCCCCTCCTAAATATTCTAAAAAGCACTGAACCCTACACCCAAAAAACCTGCCAGAATCCTAACAACCCTCCTAAAAATCCGAAAAGCCCGGAACCCTAAACCCCGAAACAAACACCAGAATCCTAACAGCCCTCCCAAAAATCCCAAAAAGCCCCAAATCTCAAAGCCAAAGCCTCGTTCGTCTCCATGGAGGCTTGCAGAGAGCTGCGTAGCGAGGCCCAGACCACCATGCCCCAGTTCAAGATCTCAGGGATTTCGTCGGTTTAGGGGTCTAGGGGTTAAGGGGTTCAGGGGTTAGGGTTCAGGGTTTAGGGCTTGAGGTTTATGCCCCAGTTCAAGATCTCAGGGATTTCGTAGGGCGGGTTTGGGTTCAGGGTTCAGGGTTTGAGGTTTATGCCCCAGTGCAAGATCTCAGGGATTTCGTGGGGAGTTTAGGGTTTTTAGGGGTTCAGGTGGTAGGGGTTTAGGGGTTCAGGGTTTAGGGGTCTAGGGGCTTAGGGGTTTAGGGGGTAGGGTTTAGGGTTTAGGGTTTTAGGGTTTAGGGGTTTAGGGGTTTAGGGGTTAGGGTTCAGGGTTTAGGGTTTGAGGTTTATGCCCCAGTTCAACATCTCAGGGATTTCGTGGGGTTGAGGGTTTAGAGGTTTAGGGTTCAGGGGTTTCGGTTGTAGGGTCTTGGGGTTTGCCCAAGGTCAAGATCTGAGGGGTTTAGGATTGAAACTTTTTAGGCCCTTATACAGTTGGGGGGCTTAATAGTAATGATGGATCTTCGATATCAGTGTCCGATTCTGTGCGGGTCTTTATTCGGGTCCCCACACTTTCTAAATTTGCATACTCACCCCTCTTGCAGTGAAACTTCTCGCAGACTCCCTAAAAGCCAGGGCCTGGAGGGTGACAATGAAGATGAACATGCCAATGCAGTTGAAGTGGTAGCTCTGTCCCGCGAAGACGTTCCAGAAGTTGAAGCCTGAACCGGGGGCTGATGAAGAACAGTACTGTTTAGGGTTTAGGGTTTAAAGGTCTTCTAGGCGTGTATATCAGACTCATGCAAAGTACATCCATGCACCCATGCCTTGAGTAGGGTGTACCCTGTATTCAAGCTCATTTAGTCTCGTCGTTCGGCTGTTTCTCGTGTAGCGTCCTTAACCCGGACCCCCGGGAGGATCTGGAAAGTAGATCCCCTAGTTTGGGGCCCCATACTACTAAGGGTACTTTATAGGAACCCCCATTAAGGGATCTACTTTTTGGATCCTCCCGGGGGCCTGGGAATAAGGGTGCTATGTAATTTTGGGTACCTCAAAGGGAGCCCTCCCTACTTCACAGAACTAGCTACCCATCTACCCTCTGTGGTTCCTCCAGCCATCGATCAAACTGCCTTCAGACCTGGGTAGCTCTCTAAAGTAAGGTCCCAAAGATAGTATGGCACTCTTGCAACAAGAACCTCAGCAGGGCAACCCAGCTTAGAGAACTACCCACCTGAACTTCAATCCTTGCGCGCAGCCCTACACCCCCCTCGACATCCAAAGTTGACTTTTGCACTACGCCGCCCCGCCTAAACCCGAAGCTCTGCAAAAGTCTAGATTCAGTTCCCTAACCCAAGAGCCTCAATCCTCAACCCGGAACACCGAAGTACCTCAAGCCAGAAACCTTACAGAACCCCCTCCCAACCTGAAACCCTTAACCCCTAGACCCCTAAACCCTGCAACCCTCAAACCCCAAACCCCTAAACCCTGGACCAATAAACCCTACACCGTGCTTCTGCTTCCCCTGGCCCGTCCCTGGCAACTGGAGGCTCGGACCTATCCAGAAGAAGGGGAGCCACCACCAAACCTGAGCTTTTTGGCTTTTAAGGGCACCGGCGCTTTTAGGATTTTTGGAGTTTAAGGCTTTGGGGTTTAGGGCTTCAGGTTTTAAGGGTCTTAGGGTTTAGAGTTTGGGAGCCTTAGGGCTTAGGGTTTTTCGGTTTAAGGGGTTAGGGTTTAGCGGTTTGGGGCGTTAGGGTTGAAGGTTTCAGGGTTTGCCGGTGGCAGATTGGAGTGTCCAATTCGAATGCCCTTGGGGGTAGAGTGAGGGCTCGTTTGCGTGGTGAGGTTGAAAAGTGGCAGAGTCAAGCAGGCTGCATTTAGCCGCGGTTTAGGGTTTAGGGTTTGGCATCTCCGCAAGGCCCGATAGGCGCTGTTTCTGAATCAAAGCACATCTTTCTTCAGAAACCTAAAACCCGAAACCCAAAACACCCAAACTGTAAACCCTAAAACCCTAAAATCCTAAGACCCTATGACCCCACACCGAAACTCCCTCCACCCCACACCACATCGCAGGAATCTTTCGGACGATGGCCAAGCTGCCCAACCAGAGGTCTGATGCATGCCTGGGAGACCCGTTGGTTAGTAGGGAATGGAAGAATGGTAGCAATGGTAGTTATAATTGTACCCCATTCCTCCATTCCCGACTAACCAAAGGTGAGCTGGGAGACCAGAGTTTCAGGTGTTTTAGGGTTTCGGGTTTTAAGGTTTAGGGTTTAGGGTCTTAAGGCTTAAGGTTTAGGGTTTAGGGTTTTAAGCTTTAGGGTTTTAAGGTTTTTGGGTTTCAGGGTTTGGGTTTAGGTTTTAAGGTTTGGGGTTTTGAGTTTCGGGTGGTCGTTCTGGGAATCCGGTGGCTGGGGCTGCAGTCTTTCCAATGCTTCCCTGAGGTCGAAACCCTAATGCCCCAAACCCCAGAAGCCGCAGTCTTGAATCAGTGGTTCGGGTTTAGGCCCTTGAGGCTTTGCAGGAGGTTGGGTGAGGGTTTGAAGCTTGGGTTCAGGGTTTGGGGAGAGGGTTCGGAATGGCAGCGAAAAGCGTTCAGAACAAGGACTCCCCCATCCTGCGAACGGCCCTCTACCTCAGATGGTTTGTTGCGATGAGCAGGGCTTTAGGGCTTTGGGCTTTAGGGCTTCAGGGTTTTGGCCTTTGGGGTTTAGACGATGACGACGAGGAGAGGAAACGAGCAGCAACGATGATGGAGATGACAGCTGTAGCAGCAGTGGCACTACCATCTTCCCCTGCAGCCAGCCGGTTTCTGTGACACTTTACACAGGGTTTAGGGTTTAGGGTTTGAACCCTGATCGTGATCTTCTGAAACTGCTTCAAACCTGACGGTTGTTGGATATATGAGTTACGGATATATGATGCCAGACCGCTACATGCTGCCGACCGGCATGAGCGTGACATGTCAGCCACCATCCGTTCCCATTTCTCAATGCATCTCAACAACAAGGACAGCCTTTCCTCCCAAAAAGCACCACCCAAAACCACTCAACCTCCATCCCGAAACCAGAGAACCACAAATGGGAGCTTCCGAGACTGAGGGTTTTCTTAGGGTTCCTTCAAGGGGTTACTATAAGGGTACGATAAGGTTTCCTGTAGAGGGTCAACCCTGCAACCCAAAACTACAGCCTTTTCAAGCCCAAGTCGAATGCTCAACACTGCCCGAAGTAGGCTTTAGGGTTTAGGGTAACCACCAAAACCCGTAATCCAAACATACACACTCCAATGCCGAGAAGCGTATCAGGAGCCTGGGGCGGCAGTTGCGAAAAAAATGAACCAAGAGCTTGGGTTTAGGGGTTTCGATACAAGTACTGTGAGGGTTTGTTTAATTTAAGGTTCCTTTTGGGCATGTGTTGCTTTCGGGCTTTGGGGTTCAAGAGTTTAAGGGCTTGATGATTTCACAATCTGTCTTCACTGCCTTGAGCCCTGGGCCCGGTATGGTTCGGAAGTTCGGGGTGAATTCTGGGGTTTGTGAGAGCTTGCCCCTGAAACCCTGGGCCCTAAGAGTACATACTCCTCAACCTGACGCATCGCTTGCAATGCCCCACCGCGGAGGAAGACCGATGCCCAAAGACCAAGAAGCCAGGTCCAGGACCGTCATCCGTACGGATGGAACTCCAGATTCACCCAGCTTTCGAAACAATCCGACACCCAAAACCCGCAAACCTTAGACGCTACAAGCCGCCAAACCCTACCACCCCGAACACCTCAAACCCAAATCCCTGAAACTTAACCCCCAGACCCCCGGGAGGATCGGGGTTCCTACAAAGTACCCTTAGTAGTATAGGGCCCAAATTAGGGGATGTACTTTCTAGATCCTCCCGGGGGTCTGGGCCCTGAACCCTCAACCAAAAAAAAACAACAGCCCAAATCCCTGAAACTTAAACCCTGAACCCTACACCCTAAATCCTAAACCCTGAACCCTAAATCCCAAACCCTGAACCCTCAACTCCCAAACCTCCAACAGCCCCCAAGCCCTGAAACTTAACCTCCAAACCCTGAGTTCCTATAAAGTACCCTTAGTAGTATGGGGCCTACTTTCAAGGTCTGGGCCCTGAACCCTCAACCAAAAAAAAACCAACAGCCCAAGCCTTGCCCAGTGCCGCATTTCGTTGGGCACCCAATCGCAGGAAAAGCAGCCGAAGGCGGTGCAGGCCTCGGAGCACTTTTGTGACTCGTTGGGTTTAGGGTTTCGGATTTAGGGCTTTAGGGCTTAGGGATTCAGGGTTTAGGGTTTTAGGGCTTCGAGCACTATTGTGACTCTTTGCTTTAGGGCTTTTGTCTTTAACGCGCCTATTTTCCCAACTCGCAGATTTATGTTTGCCGGCTAGAAATTCGAAGGGGGAAGGCAGTTCTGGCCACAGGGTTGTGAGGGTTTTTTGGGACACACCCCATACCCGAAACCCCCAGGGGCGTTACATGAGTCTCTTGCAAGGCAGTTTAGGTTTAGGGTTAAGGGTTTAGGGTTTAGGGTTTAGGGTTTAGGGTTTAGGGTTTAGGGTTTAGAGTTTGCAGGGTGGTTTAGACAGGCCCGGCATCTCACCTGGCCCCCCACAGAGCCCTACCCCAAAAGTCCTTAACCCGCTGCCACGAATCCGATCCCAAGTACTGTAGTAGCCGCTTCCGACGCCCAAAGCAAGCGCGTTTAGACATGTGTAAATCCGAAACCCTAAACCTCTAAATCCTTAAACCCAAGACCCAGAACCCTCAACGAACCCTCAACCATAGACCCTACACCCTGAACCCCAAACCCAGAACCCTCAACCCTAAACCCAAAACCCAGAACCCTCGACCTCTAAAACGCCATCGCCTTCAGACACTCCGTGACCAGGAAGACCAGAAGGAGGATGCAGACCAGGCCTGTGGAGTTTAGGCTTTGGGGGTTCAGGGTTCAGGGTTTACGGTTCTGGGGTTTAGGGTTTTGGGGTTCAGGGTTTCGGAGTTGGGGTTCAGGGTTCAGGAGTTTAGGGAAGTGTAAGGTTTAAGAGTTTAGGGTTTAGGGTTTTAGCGTTTAGGGGTTCGGACTTTCGTTTTGCTGTGGCCCTGTGTGCACTTGTTTTTCGCGCTTCGGTGCCGGCTCAAAACAGGGATCTCGCGCCAGCCGTGCAACTAGTCTATATGGTTCAACCCTAAACCCTAAACCTGTCTAGGGTTGGGTTCTGGGGTTTGGGGTTGTGGAGCTTAGGGTCCAGCGATCGAATTACCTGGGCCGTGGGGCTGTATAGTTGTTGGGCTTCGACTGGCGTAGTTCTCCAAAGTCGGGCCCCCCCTTAAAGCTTAGGTCACAAAAATGAGATGGTCACCTGAGCAAATTGACGAAAAAGGGATCGGTTTAGGATTTAGGGTGTACTAAAAGGGATCCAAAGCTAAAGAACTACCCGTTTCGGGGTTTCGGCGTTCGGAGGTTTTGGCACGGCTTCGGCCCTGAGATTTCCAACACCGAGTTCTTTGGAAAGTTTTATTTCGGAGGCCTCAGAAAGTCGGATGAACGTAGGTGGGATATTCCTAAATGAGAGACCTTGTATAAGGGATCCTTGATCCTACCCACCTTCATCCCACCTTTTGAGGCCTCCGATTTGTGGGTTCCTGATTGCCCGCCAGAAGGTGCAGCTAAGACCACCAGGCTCCAAATCCTTGCGGCCGCAAACCGCACGTTAAGTGCTTCGGATCTGGAGTACGAGGAAGATCCTATCTCCCTAAACTGGAAGTAACACAGCTATGTACTTACAAGTCCTGATGCCAGTAAGAACCCTCATAGACAGAAACCCGTCTAGACCCGTCAAAAAACCCTTCAAAATCCTAAACCCCTTACACTCTGGGGTTTGCGAAGCTGATGGTGGCGGGTGCCTCCGAGCCAGAAGGCAAACTCTACGAGCATGACCACCTGGCACCCAGGTTTTGCCCGCTTTCTTGGAGTCTGGATTTCGGGTTTAGTAGAGGATCTAACCAGGGTTTATGGCTTGGGGGCTAAAGTTGTGGAAGATGGATCCCGATCCCATGGAAGTAGCCACGGGCACGTAGATGTTGATCAGAGTCGGCTTGTTCTGGAAGTAAGTACCTGAACGCCAATCAAAGGGGAAAAGGAGGGACCCTTCATGGGGACCCCTACCCTATAATGGGCTATATAATGGGTATATAATAGCTATATTAAGGGTATATACCTAGGGGTCCTTATTAAGGGTCCCTCCTTTTACCCTTGGAGCCAAGTGCTGCGACTGGTGGGGTGGGGTGCTTGTATGAAGAGGAGAAGCTCGTCGAGCGCGGAGACATGGAAGCTGGGAAGCTGATATTGTGTATGTTCTACGGCCATGATGGTGAGCGTGGGGGCAGTGGCGATCATGAAGATGATCATGATGGTGACGGTGACGATGGCGATGACGAACAGACTGATGACGATAACGGTGATGACGAGGATGAGGTTGCCGGTAATCACATGGCTGGTATTCTCGTACAAGACAAGAACCTAAGGTTTCTTGGAGCTGTGCCTCGAGTCTGGCCGGGTTTTTGGTAACGACGAACCACTCGTCGAGGATATTGTTGTTTTCAGACGGAGACGCAGCTTTTTGGTAGGCCATCAGCTGACCATAACCTACATGGACACATGCACGCATACACACATGCTTATATGTGCATGCAAAACAGACGTTTCCATGTTCATACAAGTGACCATGATACCTATATATATATATATATATATATATGCATATATATATATATATATATATATATATATATATATATATATATATATATATATATATATATATATATATACATATACATGTCTTCACACATCTGTTTAGCCACAGATTTCCACATTTTCTTTCACAAGCATATACAGACCACGGGCACCTCTGCAGTGCCTTTTGCCTGCCGTCTGCAGCCCAGGTGCTGCCAACAAGCTCCACAAACTGCTTCAAGATGTCTTTCAGGGGCTCCATGAGATCACTCGGTTGGCAGGCTTCTCAGAAACAGGTGCTTGTATCGATCGGAGGCTCGCGGCTATGTTTCTACAGTCTGTGGGGGTTTCCGAAAATAGGGGACCCTAATATGCTACCCAGGATCCTGATTATAAGAACCCCAAAATAAGGTACCCCCTATTTTTCGGAAACCCCCATGTACTGAAGCATAGAACTACTGCTGCTACATGCACTATCGGTGCTATTGATATTGATATTGCTGCTGCTGCTGTCCTGGTGCGCCTGTCAACACCCCCCCCCCCTGCGAACACAGTCTTCTGACTGCTATGGCAAGACCGACAAGATTTCATATAGGATAACGTAAGAGAATACAACATATTATGATGTTCATGTATTGTAGTGCGCTGAAATGCACTGTAACATAGTCGAATACAACATAACATAATCCAATGTAGCAAACGTAATGTAGTATGACATAGTGTAGAAAAATTGCAATCCATTGTAGCGTTAGAAATAGCATAGATTTGAATATAATAGAATATAGCATTCATATACTGCACTATACTACTTGTACCACATGATAAGCTATACTATACTACACTCTAAAGTCATAATTATCATTACGGTTTTGTAAAGTCATATAACTACGGTTCTACACCGTGGTAAAAATGATATAGTCTAGCAAAAAGTGTAATAAGCCTATCACATTTACCGTTCCTCTGGCTCGAACTGCACTGTCTTTACACTGTCTTTACGTCCTTCGCTCTTGCTCTGCCAATTGCCGATGCCATCACAAGAACTGCAATGGGGTTAGGTACGGTAGGGCAAGCCAGGGTAGAGTGAGGGTAGGTAGGGGCAAGGTAGGGTTAGGTAAGGTAGGGTAGGGTAGGGCACGACTCCAGCTATACTTCGGATGACTCTTGCACTTCGGAGAGTCTTCGCATCTAAACTACTGCACTTGTTACAAGTTTCCCGGTTCTCCGCAGCAGCAACAGCGTTTGCGGTATTGCCAGCTGTTCCAACCCACCAGGCAGAAGTCCAACACTGACGACAGGAAGAAGTCCTACACCCCAAAACCTAAACCTTTGGCCTCCGCCACGGGCCAAGGCGCTCGTCCAGGAGGCCCAAGCGGAACACGAGCGGTCTGGTCGTGGTGTTGGTGACCAGGACACCTAGAGCAAAGAAAAAAGGCTCATGAAGATCTGCTCAAAAAGGGATAGAAGCTGGTTTTGGGCGTTTAGGGTTTATTTGGCTTTAGGTTTTCGCAATCTGCGCTTCAGGGATTTCGGGCTCAGGCGCCTGCTTTGCAGCTCGGGGTGCGGAGTTGCCTTCTAGAGCCAGAGTCTGACGTGTATTGCTGCGTTAGGGCTTTGGGGTGTAGGGGTCTTGGGCTTGCTCTTGCGAGAATGATAGAAACGAAACCGGCAGTCAACCGCGAAGCATATGTTTGTAAGAACACACAGCCTCTGACTAGAAAGCGATCCCCGAGACCAAAGCAGCACTCCCTGAACCGTTCTCAACCCTTACCCCTGCTCAGCACCACGCAGAGCCGCACCAGAAAGTAGATGAAGAAGCCCAGTGTGAGCCACAGGGTGAAGCCCTGTGCCAAGCACAGCTCGCACTGTGTAGAGCTTAGCATTTGGGGGTTTCCGAAAATAGGGGACCCTAATATAGTACCCTAAATGGTAGGATCCCTATTATAAGGACCCCAAAGTAACGTACCCCTGATTTTCGGAAACTCCCGTTTATCCCCGCGCGTTTGAGACCCTGGATCCGGAAGCTCCAGGTTCAGGGTTCAGGCTTAGGGCTTCGGGCTTTGGGCTTGAGGAGTTTATAGCTTAGAACCTAAAACCTAAACCCTAGGGCTTGAGGGTTCAAGCTGAGGGGTTTGGGACGCCCCTGCTTGGGAGTCGCCAACCTGTCTGCCGAAGAAGGACTGAAGCCAGAAGACGACCTGCGGCATTATTTAGGGTTTAGGGTTTAGGGCCCCAGGTCGTAGGGTTAGTTTTGGGGTTCTGGGGGAGTGATGGATGGCCTTGGGGCTTAGGGGGTTTTAGGGCTTGAGGTCAGGGGTGGCAGAGGGCCTGCTTTTGCTCCAGGTCCTGCAGTTGAGGAATGAGGACTGAGGCATTTAGCTTTGAGGGTTTGGACTCGTGACTCGCACTGAGCTCTGGGATCAAAGGATGCACCGGGATGATGATGATGAAGATGATGACGATGACGAAAATGATGATGATGTTGATTATGGACACGCCAACGATCACGGACATGACCACGAGGCTGCAGGATTGCTATGGGCTAGCACGATACTGTTCAGCCTATGGCGACTCTCACCATCATCATTGTCATCACCGTCATCATCAATCATCATCAAACCCTAAACCCTAAAGCAGAAAAACAAAACTGAAAAAAAATGCTTCATACATTTCTTGTCTAACTCCGTGGCAGCCATCTTCATCCCAGAACCTCCGAAGACAGGCCTTCTGGAGAAGTGAGGGCTCTAGGGAAGGGGGGGGTTGTCGGCTGCAGGCTTCGTGATTCTAAGGTAGGAGTAGGGGCCTTAATGATTTAGACTAGGGTTTTGTGCCCCTTTTTCATATTTTTAGTATTCTTATGATTATTGCTGTCATAAGGAATCCCCAAAATAGTATGGGTAACAATTTAGGCCCCTATGTTACCTTCGAGGGTGGGGGGTTAAGGCTCACGGCTGGGGGACTTGGTGCCTAGGCTGCCGAACCTTGAAATCCCACTTCTTCGGGTTCCGGTTCAGATTCAACCCTGAACCCTGAACCCTAGCGTGAGCTGTTCCAGGGTGCACCGAGCTGTTCCAGGGTGCGCCCCTAAGGGGCGGCCACCGGGCTGGAGATGTTCATCTGTCTGATGCTTAACATGGAATGGGGGAATGGATCCCTACAGTAGTCCCTATATGACCCCCAATAATGGTCCCCATAGTCCCATTCTCTACTAAGAACCAGATAGTCATGGGGGGGTTGGTGATGTTGGGTGTCGGGCCTCCGGTCCGGTTTTCAACATGAAACCCCAGCAAGCATCCCAAGCCCAAATATCTCAAACAAAAACTCCAAGAAAAAAGAAAGATAGTTAAAACCAAGCCTCCCCAAATGCTAAACACTAAATATTTCCGAAAAAGTGGACCCTTATATAGTGCCCTAAATAATAAGATCCTTATTATGAGGAGCCCAGAATTGGGTACCCCTTTTTTCCAAAAAGTCGCGCCTGGCCCTCCTTCCACTGCTGGAGTGATCCTAAAGCTTCCGTGCCACTCCTCGAGATGCCGTAGGAGAGGCGCCTTCAAACAGAGCTCATTTTAATAATGATCATACTCATAATCATGCTAATAATAATAACAATAAAAATAATAGCTTGGAGACGCAGCTGTGCATTTTGAGATTATGAAACACATGAGCTGGCCGGGCAGTCACACCTCTCGCCGCTCGCGAGTTCAAGTCCTTCCACCTTAACCTGCTTTCATATACTACGGATTTGTAAAGTGTTTGAGGTTGGATACCATGGCTGCTTGTTGAGGGTGTTTGTGAAATAAAAACGCATGTCTATGTTTGCATACGACAAGGAAAAACAACGTAGAACTCTGAGTCCAACCCCAAGGCATTGGAGCTGGGGCTCGCGTTCCAAGAGCTTGCTTCTCAAAGCCCTACATTGAGAGCAGGGCTGGTGGAATCAAAAGTTTCAGAAATCCTTGGGCTTAGGGCTATAAAACAATCCCCCCGGCGCCTGTTGATGAAGGAGGAGCGACGGCCGCTCAGCACATCATTCATGCTGCTGGCGATGTTCTCCACCTCTCCAGCATGAAACCCAGGGCTGGGACACAAGGACCTATGAACTTAACGCCATTACCGGGACTTAAAGTAAACGCAAAAGCCCCAGGCGCCAAAACCCCTAAACCCCTCAGCCGAGAGACCCCACCTGGTCGGATGCTTCCTCCAAGGACCCCCGAAAAAGCACGGTAACCCTGACGCCCCAACCCTAAACCCTAAACCCTAGACCCTAAACCCTAAACTGCAAACCCGGGCCTTGCAAGTCTCCGGAAAGTACTTTCGCTCTATCATCTGCCTTGTCCTGCAAGCAGGGTTTAGGGTTTAGGGTCTAGGGTTTAGGGTCTAGGGTTTAGGGTTTAGGGTTTAGGCTCGAAGGCCGGCTTCTTTGGAGGAGAAGGACTCTAACCACGCAAACCCTGAACCCCAATCAAAACCCCAAATCCCTAAAGATGCCACGAAAAAGCTGCTCACAAAAAAACCTAACACCGCTATAGAAAAGAAACTAAACCCTAAACCCCTAAAACCCTAAACCCTAAACCCCTAAACCCCTAAACCCTAAACCCCTAAACCCCTAAAACCCTGAACCCTAAACCCTAATCCGTAAACAACCGGGAGGTCCTAGAGGAGGCCTTTAAGGTTTTAGGGTTTAGGGCGTTAGGGATTTAGGGGAGCTCACACCCTAATGTAGGAACCTTAGAGATTTATGGGGTTTAGGGTTTAGGGATTTAGGGTTTAGGGTTTAGGGCTTTGGTGTTCCAGGGCTCAGGTTTTAGGGCTTCAGGGTTTAAGGGGTTAAGGATTTGAGGGTGCAGGGCCTGTAGGGCGGTGCAGGGATACAAGGGTTCGTGCCATGCGTCGCATGACCAAACCTTGCCGCTGCCGAAGTTGTTTACACTGAACCCTCACCCCATCCTCACCCCTACACCCCAAACTCCCAAAACGCTGAAGCCTCAAACCGCGCAACACCCCCAAAAGCCTCACATCCCAGGACCCCCTCGAAGCCTCCCCTTCCCGCTTCACCCTAAACCCAGAAACCCTAAACCCCTAAAGTCTTTTTTTGCCGGCCCCATGGGGCCAAACACTGAAGATGCCCGGCAGCCTCTACCAACGCACTGGGCCAAACAATGGCTGGTGCCTATGGAGAATGGTCGAATACAGCCAGATCTGGGGTGTCAAAGGTTCCGCCTCGCCGCCGGCCGGCCACAGCTAGGCCTGAAATCCACTAGATTACCTTGATTCTCCCAAATCCCTGGGTGGGCCTTTGGCATGTTTCCGGACCCAAAGATTAGTATTCCAGGGTTTAAAAGTTTTTCCGGTTTCGCCGATTTTCATGACACATGCATGGAAGGTCGCTTGTCGCGTACTATGCCGCCACCCACAAACCCTGGTGTGAGGTGGCGCCATCCTAGTATGGATTACCAGCCATTGCGCAATAAGACACCCTAAACCCCTAAACCCTAAACCCCTAAGCCCCCTGAACCCTAAACGCCTAAAACCCTTACCCCTAAACCCCTACACCCCTAAACCCATAAACCCCTAAACCCCCCCTCTTCTTCCCGTCCTCTTCTTGTTGCCCAGCCGTACGCGGGACTGCTCCGTGACCCAGAGCGCCTCATCGGCCTTTGCCCACAGCACTCGCTCTCTGTAGGGGCCTTAATAATAGGGTTCCTTTAAGGCGCCCTGTAAAGGATTCCTTTAAGGGGCCCTTTAAAGGGTTCCTTTAAGGCGCCCTTTAAAGGGTTCCTTTAAAGGGGCCCTTTAAAGGGTTCCTTTAAGGGGCCCTTGAAAGGGTTCTATAAGGGATCTATAAGGGTACGATCATATAGGGGCCTTAATAATTAGACTAGGGTTCCTTGAAAGGAAACTTAGGGTTCCTTTAGGGTTCAGGGCTGCAGGGGTTTAGGGGTTTAATATAGAGGCCTTGATAATTAGACTAGGGCTCCTTTAAACGGTTCTTATAAAGGGTCGACAAGGGTTACTATAAGCGCTACTGTAAGGGTTACTATGAGAGCTACTACAGGAACAACCGTAAGGGTTCTTTAATGGGATCTAGAAGGGTACTCTCAGCTCTCGGCAGTGGGTCTGTCTACAACGATCTGATTCGCTGTGCGATTACTAGGATCTGATCGTCGGGCCTTGTGTCTTGGGTTTCAGTCCTGTCTGTTCACGCCCCTGCCGCATGATCCTGTTCTGGCTGAGGAGAGGTTCTCCTTTCGCTGTACTGCTCCCTGTCAAACAGTTGAGCATGATTTTGCCAGCACGCGCTTCACCTGGGATCAGCAACCCCTCCGTCCTTGAGGCTTGCAGATAATCAGTTCAAGGTATAGACCTTGCCCCCCCTCAGTTCTTCATGTCAGCCCTCAATAATCTCTAGCCATTCCGGGGTATTCGTGCAGATTCCTGCTCTTTGTCTAATTCCTTTCGGCTGCTACGCTTCTTTCTTACTTTTTCTTGCGGCTCGGCTCAGTGCTTTTCGAGCCTGCAGTTGTGCTACTCGACTGCTTTGCAATACTCACTAGAAGCACTGCCGCTCTTGCTGTTGTTACGTACATCATGCCTATGGAATCCGGAAGCGATCGAAGAGGTAGCGGTGGCAGTGGAACTGGAAGTAGAACTGGCCGTGGCAGCATCAGCAGCAGCAGCAGCGGGAGCAGCAATCTCAGCAAGGCTCGACCAAACCTCCTCCTGGCAACCCTCAACCCCTAAACCCTAAAACCCTGAACCCTAAACCCCTGAACCCTAAACCCCTGAACCCCAAACCCCCTACCCTTAAAGGAGCTCCTAAGGCCTCCTTTAAAGGAACTCCTAGGGCCTCCTTTAAAGGGAACTTCCTAAACCCCAAAATGCTCGGGGCGGCCTCCTTGTTGAGCAGCCTCGTGCTGTTGGTGGTCCAAGCGCTAACACCTCAGGGCACTTCTCGAGAGTCGGGGGTCCAGGTCAAAAGAAGCACGGTTTAGGGTTTAGGGTTCTTTTTTGGGGTTTAGGGTTTAGGGTTCTTTTTTAGGGTTTAGGGTTTAGGGTTCTTTTTTAGGGTTTAAGGTTTAGGGCCTAAACAAATCTCTTTAGATCCTTTGAGCCGTCATACCTTATGTAGTTGATCCACAACTGCTTCGGTTCTGGATTGTCCCAAGACTGCCTGCATACACCTAAACCCTCAAACCCTGAACCCTACACCCACGGAACCCGTATAGAACCCTACAGCCCTAAAGCATTGAACCTCAAAGCCACGAAAGCCTGCGTGCTTCGAAGATCCTCGAACCCGACAGCACAAAACTCCCGCCAGAAACCCACAAACCCTAAACCCTCAAGCAACAAGAACCTGCAGTTTTCTGCGGTCTAAGATTGGAAGTTCAGGGGAATTAGGGTTTATAGGGTTTCGGGTTCAGGGTTTGGGTTTACGGTTTGGGGTTTAGGGTTCAGGGATTGATGTAGGAACCTGATTAAGAGACCCTGGCCCTATAACCCACAAACTAGTAGGGTTCATATAAGGAACACTAATAGGGACCCAGGGTTTCTTAATCATGTCCCTACAGTATTATACTACCCTTACCATAGATCCCTTATAGCCACTCTTATGAACCCCTTTAAAGGAACCCTAAATCCCTAAGGTTCCTGCATTAAACTTGTTCCTACATTAGGGTTTAGGGTTTAGGGTTCTTCCTACATTAGGGTTTGACATCCAGGGTTTCCTGGCCTGGGCTGAGAACTCGGGGGCTTGGAGCTGTGGGCTTCGAATGTCTCTAGAGCTTTGGGTCGTGAGGGCTCTAGGTCTTGAGCGTTTAGGGTTTAAAGCGTAACATCTAGGACTTGAAGTTTAAGTGTTTTTGAACGCCATTTTCCAACAGCGGACAGAGGAATCTTTCGAAGTTTAGGGTTTAGGGTGTGTTTGGGGTTTAGGTGAGGGCTCCTCGAGTGTAGGATTTAGGTGCCCGCCGCCTCCACAGCAGTTCTGGATCATGCTGTGGAAACGGAAGAAATTGGCGTTGTTGCCTGTGTCGCGAAGATGATCAGACTGGGGTTCTGAAAAGGCTGCATGCAATAGGGAAACGTACTCAACAGAAACCAGTAGTCATTAGTAACTCGTTAGTCATTAGTAGCTCATTAGCATATCTAGCCTGGATCTTCCATGACTGCCTTTGAGGGTTCAGCAACTAGAAATCAGAGTTCAGGGCTTACTTCGCAGTCCCTTCAAGATATTGGCTGCTGCAGATGTCGAACCACATGCTCCAACTCTTTGGCGATAACATAAGGGCCTCAATAATTAGAATAGGGTTTTGGGGCCCGTTATACTACACTTATGATAAGGATACCCCAACATAGTATTTGTAAACATTTGGGCCCCTATGTTATAGAACCCTACTATAGATCCCTTATAGACCCCTTTGAGGAACCCTATCGTATTAGTAATCATTCAGGCCTCTATGTTAGGGGGTATGGTCCAGGGCCCGCTCATGTCTCTGCAGAGCTCACGCGGTGAATTGGGTGCTGTTAGGGCTTAAGGTGTTTCTGGGTTTAGGGTTTAGGATTCCAGTGCACAGAACACTGTAGGAACCAGCATGACGGCAGAAGCATAACAAGAAGATGAAGGTCATGCACAGCTGCTTGCCTCGTAAGTAACACTTGTAAGATCAGCAACACCATGCCCATCATCAGCACCATCATGGTCGTCATCATTCATCAACAACAACATATATCGATGCTGCCGAGACACCGTCCAAGTAGTCCAGCTCATCCTCCAACCTGATAGGCAATAACGCGATCCGTTTAGCTTCGGTTTCGCCGCCCGTGATAAAAGGGGTTGCATGCTTTACGAAGCCGAAACAAGGTGCGTAGAGTTCAGGGCTTAGGAAGTTACGATTTAAGGGCGTAAGATCTGGACGGTTTTCAAAACCTTGCAACTGTCCCGCAACCCCTCGCGAAGCCGCCTCGGACTCAGATGTCGCTACAAGCAAACCGACTTCCCCCGCTCTCTTCTCAAGCTCCCTGCTACCCTCACAGGACCTCACGCGTCACCAACCCGGCATAGGGTCTTACTCTCAAGCCTCAGGATTCATCTCAGATCCTCCAGATATGCACCAACTCCTGCAACGCACGAGGGAAATCGAAGCAGCCTTACACAGGAAACCGCCAAAGTGCTCTAATATAGGGGCTTTTATAATTAGAATAGGGTTTTGGGGCCCATTATACTATAAATGTAATCAGGAACCTGCAAAATAGTGTAGGTAATTATAAAGGCCCCTAGAGTACATCCATGTAAGCTCCCCTTGCAGCCCAAATGCGCATGGAAGTAGAGCGGGCACTGGACAAAGCCCACCTCTGCAGTGCGATCTCCGGGGTTTAGAACTTATTGCTCGGGGTTATCTGAAGTTGTCGTTTGGGGCTTAGGGCTTTCGGGTTGCCAGGCCTTAGGGCAGCTTTAGGCCTTAAGGCTCAAGTTCCGGATTACGCCTTGAGTTTACTGCTGAGTAAGACAAAGGGGCTGTGGGATCCACCATGCTGCTTCACATGTATACGGCTTATGAACCGAACTTAGACAAAATTACAACCCAAACCCTAAAGCCTGACATGACCCTAACCTCGAACCCGCATACAAAACAAACCCTACAACCCTAAAGCCAGATGAAGAGCACCGACGTTCAGTCAACCTCTTTATTTCTGGGCGTCAGCAGCATTGGAGCATAGCGGTTGGGGCGTACAGGCTGATGCGTAGGGCTGTCTTCGGAGTCTTCGGACACACTTCTACTCAGACTGAAGGCTCTCTGTGAACGAGGTTCCCTAAACCCTAAACCCTGGACCCTAAACCCTAAACCCTCAACCCCAAACCCTGAACCCTGAACCGAAAACCCTGAACCCTAAACCCTCCCCAAGCCCTGGACCCTAAGGTGCCCGAAAATCAAAGATGGCCTTCAGGGATTCCGGCTCAAAACCCTAGCCGATCGCCTCGCTGTCCAGCTCTCCATTTCGATCGAAAAAGTGGGGGATGATGGTGTGGAAATAGTCCGGCTGGAACTGGTGGTAAGGATCGCAGATACCTCAGAGGTGTGTTGTTACTGGAATCTGCTTAGTATTGAAACTGTACTGATACCGTGTTCCTCGTACATGTATGAGTATGAGCACGCAACATCACAGCATCTGCTAAGCGGCTGATGAAGCGAACCCCGTTAAGCCCCCATTGCGCTGCAACTGTGCGAGCACTTGGCGGAGAACGATCTGCATGCATGGTGTGGCATTACATATACCCTCAGCAATGCACGTCACTACTGGTTTTGGGGCTCGAAGACTGTAATATAGGGGCCTTAATGATTGGAACAGGGTTTGGGGATATAGTATACTATAAAAATAATAAGGAACCCCACAAAATCTAGGTAATTAGTCAGGGTAAGGCCGCCACACGGTTGATGATGTAAATCCTGCATTACCCATAATAAGGAATAGACCATAATTCCCATAGTTTGGGGACCTTAAGGTAATGCAGGATTTATACCATCAACCGCAGTATCGAACATCAGCTGCATCTCTGGCCTTCGCATCTCTGGCTGTCCGGCTCTTTCACTCGAGCAGGATACGGTAAGTCAAAGGGGAAAGGAGGGACCCCTAATGGGGGGGACCCTTACCCTATAATGGGCTATATAATGGGTATATAATCGCTATGTTAAGGGTATATACCTAGGGGTCCTTATTAAGGGTCCCTCCTTTTACCCTTGGAGTAAGTGCCCGGCTGAAGAGACACGGAGAGTAGTCGCGGCTATCGCCATACGCGTTCCTTGACAGCAAGGGCTTCGGCACGCAGGGGGGCAGAACACCAATAGCAGTAGCGGTTGCTCCGAGGTGGCAGGGGCAGAGGTGGCTGGCAGTGGCAGCAATCTCCTGATAGCCGGCAAATCACCATCACAGTGTATTCTGAATTGTTCATGGATGGCTCAGAGGGAAAAGCCTATACTGAACTGAGAACCCTAGAAAAATGCAAAATTTCGGTTGTTTCTTAGGGATTATAATAACCAATAATTAAAAACTATCTCTGAGTACCCCTAAGAAGCCCTCGGGCTGTTGCTTTCGCTTCCGACGGTCGGAATCCTCAGACTCGAAAGTCGACTTCCTGAAACGGTGAACGCTAAACCCCAAACCCTGAACTCTCCGAACTTAGCAATTCCAAGGGTAAAAGGAGGGACCCCTAATAAGGACCCCTAGGTATATGCACTTAATATAGCTGTTCTATACCCATTATATAGCCCATTATAGGGTAGGGGTCCCCACTAAGGGTTCCTCCTTTTCCCCTTTGAGCAATGCATTGCGAGCTTCTCTGGGCGGCTCGCCGACATAAACCTCAGCAGGTCGAGATCACACAAAGCAAAGGACTCGTCGATCGCGTTGACACAGCTAGGGAGCATAGTCATTGGGGTCCGGGGTACAACTCTCGTATGACACTCACTCGACCTTAGTTTAAGTCTTAAGGCTCCATACATCAACCTCATTACCACAGCCACTTCTGGACAAACGGCCCCCAACAACGAGTTGGTGGCGGTTCTTATTCTTCTGTTAGGGGTTCAGGGTTTAATTAGGGCTTAGAGACACAAGTCTCGCGACTGGCCCTGTAGTCCTCTTGTCCTTCCGCGCGCTGTCCTCTCGTCTATTCTTTCAACTTCACATAGCTCTGCCCATTGCGCTTCTCACGACACACACACACACACAAGATCTTGCCCTAAACCCTAAACCCCAAAGCGCATTCTCGCTCCCTCCTCTCTTCGAACAACTTCAAAACCCACCTTGAAGCCACAAAAACCTGAACCCTAAACCCTAAACCCTAAACCCACCCTGAAGCCACAAAACCCTGAACCCTAAACCCTGAATCCTGAATCCTAAACCCCTAAACCCTAAACCCCTAAACCCACACACCGTGTATCTTGCGACCGCGTCGCAAAAAATTGGCCGCGAAGTTGAGGGCCTCCAGAGACGCGGGGTTCCCTTTAAAGGGGTCCTTAAAGGGATACTATAAGGAATCTAGAGGGTTCCCTTTCCAGGGGTCCTTAAAGGGATTCTATAAGGGATCTATACAGCGGTTCTGTAATCTATGTTGTGTGGGTTCGTTGAAGGGCTTTCTGCTGTTGTGTGGGTTTGTTGGCAGGTGCTCCCGGGGTTTGCAGGGGAACTCAGGCTGCATAGAGTCTTGTAGGGTTTCGCAGGGAGTAGACGGTGCTCACAGGAGATTGTGTCTTATGTAGGATCACTATGGGCTTTGTAGGGTTTTCTATAAGGTTTGATACAAAGAACTTTAAAAAGGAGCAGGGCATGGAGCCTATTGCTCGGAGATGTTTGGTCCTTGTATCTTTGGATTCGGGATCGGGGGTTAGGGCTTTTGGGACATAGGCTCATGGTTGGGGATCGCACTTAGCTTCTGGGGTGGTCTTACTCTCGCTTGGGGCGTGGCTCTGCTTCTGTCTCCACTCAGCACGGAATACTCGGGCGACCACCCCTGGGACGCCACGGCTGGTGTGGATCGGCACCAAATTCACCGAATGATCCTGCAGACAACATGCTCTTTCAGGTTTTAGACAAGCACTGCAAAATTCGAAGTCTTCTTGCTTAAACGACTCCTCGACCTCATGAAAGAAGGATGTAGAGTGCGTGGTCGAAGGGCTTTGGCAAACCCGAAGTACACTGGATCGGCAGGGCCTGTACAGCAGAAGACTAGCTGCAAACATATTGGCCGGAGTAATACTGGTAGTCGTGTACATCCTCCGGCTGGTGCTTCCTCCTCCTCCTCCTTTCCTCCTCTTGCTCGTCGGCTGTCCTAGTAGCACTCTGGCCGTAGAAGCAGCAGTAACAACAGAACCAAGCGCAGCAGGCGCACTCCCAGCAGCAGCGGGGAGCTAAGGCCCTGAAAAGCCTTGGGAACCCCTGCCCTGCAGGTGCGCTGGGAAGGCCTGGTATCGGGGCCTAAAAATTGCCAATACTATTTCGGTGCTCCTTACCATAATTCTGGCATAATATACCCCAAAACCCTATTCTAATTATGAAGTCCCCCATATGACACGCCTGACTTCCTCAATCCACCGATGATATGACTTTGGGTCCAGCACTGAGCCCCCATGATTCCATAACACAGGACCGGGTTTAGGGTTTAGGGCTTTAGTTGTTTAGGGTTTAGGGTTTAGGGTTTAGGGTTGAGGGTTTAGGGTTTAGGGTTTAGGGTTTAGGGCTTTAGTTGTTTAGGGTTTAGGGTTTAGGGTTTAGGGTTTTTTGTGTTGAACCCTCTTTTCTCCCCGCCTAGGTAAGGTTGGTTGAATGCCACAGGTGGCTGAGGGGGGTACTGGGAAGCAATGCAGCACACATATAGCCACATAAACCAACAGATTAGCATCAACGTTGTTTAGGGTTTAGGGTTCAGGGAACCCTAGACCCTAAACATCCCGAAACCCTAAACGCCTCCTACCCCAAACCCTGGACCGAAACCGAACTTCCCGAACGGAGACGTCCTGCTCTTCCAGGCCGTAGACCATCTCCTGCATCTGACTACCCGAAAGCCCTGAATAACAAGATACAGGGTTCCTTTCAATGTTCTTTTGACGGTTCTACAGCGGTTACTAGAAGCATTCTATGACCTAGGGGGTCTTAGCAATACTTAGACTAAGGTCTTGGATTGTATATGATATACCTGATTAGGGGGACCCTTGGGGATATAGACCCTCTCAACACAGTCCCTTCTAAGACTGCCAGAACTCGGGGCAAGAAGGGTCCCCTTTAAGGGGTCTCCCTACTGTTGATGATACAAATCCTGCATCACGTTAAGGACCCTAAACTATGGGAATTATGGTATACTCCTTATTATGGGCAATGCAGTATTTATATCATCAACCGTAGTACTACCTAGGAGCTGAAGATGCTTGTTGTGGTACCTCTTGGGGTCTCCACCGACTGTAACATGTTGAAGTTCAGCACTTAAAGGATCATGGGACTTAGTCACTCGGGTTATAATTAGGGTAACTATACTTATAACCCCAATTAAGGTACTTATAACCTTACTTACTAAGTCCCATGATCCTCTGAGCACCCATGCTCTGGGCTTCAGGGACTCTTCGGCTTCTGCGTCCAGAGAGGCCTTTCAGTCATTCTGGGGTACCTGGGATTGCCACAAGGGCCTGAATAATGAAAGATAGGGTTTTGGGGGGGGCAGAACCCTAAATCCTAAACCCTAAACCGATAATATTGATACTGCAACTTTATAAGGGACATCAGGGGCCTGGGGCGGCCCAGGGGAAAATGCGAATTGCTACCGTTTTGCACACCGCGATATCAAAAGCTTCGGTCAAAGCTTTAACGAACCTATGCTTGCCCCACGGTTTCCCAGCCACAGCTGCCAACCAAAGAGAAGCCAACATCATGAGCCCAAGCACACCTCTTTCTTCCAGCATCCAGCAGGCCTTCCGATCAGCCCTTGCCTAGTCCCCTTGCACGCGCACATGCCGTGACTGTCGTGGCCACTCGTCCTTGGCCCTTTTTTGCCACTTGGGGTTCCTCGCGCCGCAGAGGCCGCAACGCAGCAGCTGCAGCAGACTGTCTGGAAGGTCGGAAACTCTGCATCGTCCCATCTATCGCTTTCGGGACTTGCCGAAGTTGCGTTGAAAGGTCGAGGTCCTGCGTTGTCTCCATGACGGCAAGTACACGAGAGAAGGGATCTGGAGAGGTCAACTTAGACCTGAGGCTTTGCGGTGTATGCCTGCTTACTACTTAGAGGATCATGGGACTTACTAAGTACTGAAGCTCTACCCTGCCCCAGATCCTCAACCCTACATCCTATTTAAAGCTCATACCCTAATCAATCCCGGAACCCTTATGAACCTCAACGATATGGCCAGCCTCCTCTCCTTGCTGAGATCACTCCACCAGTACACCTCCAAGAAAGGAGAGTAAAGGCCTGGCGAAAAAGACAACCACCCCTCGACCCTAAACCCCGTGAACGCCATGCCCCGAAGCCCGGAGGCCCTCGGAACCCCAAACCCCCTATGGTAGAAGCCAGAAAGTTGGAACATTAGTATCCTCATGCCCTTAAGGTAAAGGATAAGGGATCCTAGTACTAATCCTCCTAAATCCATGTTCCAACTTTCTGGCTTCTACTGTACATTGCACCCCGACTTTCGGGTTAGGGTTTGAGGACTCATGCGGATTCAAGGAATCTTGGCTTCAAGGATTTACGGATTTAAGGATTTATGGGCTCTAGGACTTTTGGCTTTGAGGATTTATGGCTTTAGAGGAACCCCTCGAGGCCCCTTAAAGGAACCCTGAACCCTAAACCCTAACAGTTAAGGGCGATTGGGTCTTTCGGATTTGGTTGGAGGGCTCTCCTTGAGCCCGCCCCGCAGACTCAGCCACTCGGAGTCTTCGGCATTGATGGGCACCTGAGGCAGAGTTCTTTTAAAATATAGTAAGATCCCATATATGATTTAGGTATATTCCTTAATTAAGGGATATTGGAGTCTCTAGGGGGGTTCTTCGGTCTGTTTAGGGTTTAGGGTCTGCTTCAGGGCAGCACTGTGCGGGGTTTGGGGCTTAAGTGCTCGTAATTTGAGAGTTTAGGGTGAAGGAGACATCAAAATAGGTCTAACCAATGGTAGCGGCAGTAGCAGTAGCAGAAGAAGTGACAGTAGCAGCAGTAGCAGTAGCAGTAGCAGTAGCAGTAGCAGAAGAAGTGGCAGAAGAAGTGGCAGTCGCAGTCGCAGCAGCAGCAGCAACAGTAGCAGTAGCCATATTGTGGCAGCAGCCGCAGCAGGAGGAGTAGCCGTAGAGTAGGAGGAGCAGGAGTAGAAGTAGGAGTAGGAGTACCGGTCGACTGGGACTAGGACTATGACTGGGGGTAGGGGCAGGAGTAGTTGTTGCTGCGGTCGTCTCGCACAAAAAGGCAGCAGTGAGAGGAGCCTTGTAATAGTAGATGCCCGGAGCGACGTGCTGCGTCTTCACCTGTCCCCGAAGGCCACAGGGATTTGAGCTTCTGGGTCAGAGTTAGATGCATACTGTCCCAAACTACACGAGGTTTAGCACTTCGGATGTTTGGAACACTTGTACAATGGCTTGAGTGCTCACTCTTTAATGCCTTCGACGTGCCGCCAACAAGATTCGCAGTGAAAGCAACGAGACAGACAGGCAGACGGACAGACAGACAGACAGACCAAATCATCCGAACCCCGCAACAGCCGAGTATCAAGGCTCAGAGGCCTTGCCCCGCCAAGGGACGCTCAAACCCTCTGTCACGACGCCCGGATCAGAACCCCGCATGCCGCTGTCGCTTGGCCCCTAAAACACGATCAGGCTGTTCGACCCTAAACCGACGGGTCCCCAACCTAAAATAATCCTAAACCCTAAACCCTAAACCGAGGGTCCCAAAAAACCCTAAACCGAAGGGTTCCCAAACGGTCGAGGGGCCGTTCTCTCGTCTTCAGACGGCTTGGCTCTGGCCTTCCGGTCGGAGGCTGTCGTGCTGTTGTTTTCTGGGGTTCGGGTTTAGGGTTTAGTGCCCAAAGTCCTGATATTTAGTGGAGTTTTGAGGTCCTCGATTGCCCCCTAAACCCTAAACCCTGAACCCCTAAACCCTAAACCCTGAACCCTTGCAGGTTTGAGTGGCTCATTTTGCTTGAGGCTCCACTTAGGCTTGGGATTGAGGCTTCGGACTTCCGAGAAGAACCGGAGAAAGCCGGAATCAGAACCATCCTGAACCGTTCACCCTACACACCCATATTTACATGCACGTAAATATACATATATACATATATACATATATATATATATATATATCGTTATATATATATATATATCGTTATATATATATATATATATATATATATATCGTTATATATCGTTATATATCGTTATATATATATATATATATATTTATATATATCTTTATATATATATATATATATATATCGTTATATATCGTTATATATATATATATATATATATCGTTATATATATATATATATATATCGTTATATATATATGTATATATATCTATGCATGCACACATATATATATATATGGTACCCCCAAAAAAAAACACGCTTCGCTGTCAGGTACTCTCGACTTGCCCAACTTCATCGGGGCATGGATGCAGCTGCAATAACGTTCAGGGTCTTTCAAGGCTTCTCAATTTGAGGGATTCGCGATGCGACGTGTAAGTATCTGATGCTCAAAGGGCCTCGCTGTGACGGATACTTCAGCGGATTTGCGGATTCGCGAATTCGCAGATTCGCAGATTCGCAGATTCGCAGATTCGCGGATTCGCAGATTCGCAGATTCGCAGATTCGCAGATTCGCAGATTCGCAGATTCGCAGATTCGCAGATTCGCAGATTCGCGGATTCGCAAATTCGCAGATTCGCAGATTCGCAGATTCGCAGATTCTATATATGCGCCACAACCTATGGTCTGTCAAATCTGCGAATCTGCGAATCTGCGAATCTGGGAATCTGCGAATTCGCGAATCCGCGAATCTGCGAATCTGCGAATCTGCAACATATTATCAAAAACTATATTTTAGTATATGTTTCATATGCGAAGGCGTTCACACTCGTGTCCAAACATCACAACCTGTGAAACATCATGACATCCAGATTTCGTTTCTTTCTCAAGCACAGAGGCTGATACATGTGCGCATAAAGGAATCTGGTAGTGCCAAGGCAGGAAATATTTGTTGTTCCGGTGTGTGTAAAGACCCTGTTTGCTTCTTTTCAACATAAATCCAAATAACGGCATCATTCAAAAAGTTAACCTATGTGAAAGCTTTTTGTTGCTTCTCCATGCCTGTGGTTAATCAGATTACATACTTGAAATACTAAGTAAACATCCCATTCTATAGTGTTCTGCTTATAATATCTTCATTTTCATTTGTCACGTGCCAGACTAGTTGTCTTTTGGCCACTCATCAGTCCAACTCATGTATAGGAACCCACTATCATTGCCAAAATGAAGCCTCTAAAATGCATGCGGGCGTATCTAAATGCATGTCGGTTAGATTTTCTGCTTATATCAAGATAAGGAGCTAGCCATTTCAAACGGTTTACGCACATATTTAGTCTACTTGCTGCCAAGCCGGGTAATTGTTATTCACCTTTTGCATTCTGACAGCCCTATGCCAGAGGCAAGCAATTGAAAACATATGGGTTGGTGAATGGATGCACTTGTCCCGTGATTGAAACATGACCAGACCATGGTAATGTAGATAATTAGCTAATTCCAGGTGCTTACACAGTGTATGTCACAGTAGTATGTATACACAAAAACGTTGATTTAACCAGTCACCTAAGCAACTTACTGGCAATATTTGTTAGTGGTATATCCGTGCTTTCTTAATTTAGTTTATGATGGAAGTTATGACAGTAAACTGAACGAGTTGTTTGGCCCCTGCTTGAACTAACCCATGTAGCACGCCAGCGATTTTGCGCGTATTATCACGGATACATTGAATACTACGAGCCAGGACGAGGGACTGGTGATATCAGTGGCCAGCAGGGAAATCTACTACGGATTGCTAGTACTCATACCACCACTCAAGCTAAACGATATGCTCTGAGCGTTGGCAACGATGGTAATATCTGACGCCAATACTCGTAATAATGTGGGAGCAGGTAATGCTGGGAGCTAGAGGATTACGGGCAGCCTTGGTTTCGAAAATGTAGTGCTGCGGTGACTTGCAGGCCGCAGGCCACAGACATGTAGAATTTCAGGGTCCGTGGGCTGCAAAACAGGCCGAACCCAAATCCCGCTTAATGTTCTGCACGCCGGGCCCATACGAATTTCAGTTCTCAGGGGTGACTTCCTACAACGGGAAACGATTAAGCCGATGTAGGGAAATTAGCTAGTCAATGGTTCTAGAAGACAGCAGGCTTCTCATCCAAATCATGTCATATTGTGCAATGAGTCAGTTAATCAACAGCTAGGTTCGTTCAAGGGGACCTGGAACCTACACCCAGGGCTTCGGGACTAGGGCTTAGGGCTTAGGGTTCAAGGTTTAGGGTCTAGTGTCTCTAGGGCTTAGGGCTTACGATAGGAATTGAGATTTGTATGTCTGTGTGCCAATTAGAAACACTCCTTTTCCTTTTCGATGTTTTCTCCGGAGCTTGTTTGGTTATCTGTTCCTGTTTGGCTGGCTCATACAAACAATAATTGAGGAAATATGTTTTACGGAACTTCCAACGAAGCAATCAGTTCTTATCATATGGCAGTGAGGAAGGGGAAAATTGAATATTAATTCCTAATAGCAGTTGTACTAGTACTGTATCAAATTGTCTAAAATCTTATAAGAATATTTACATTTTTTGCTCCAGGGCAGACAACAAAACAATACTTCACTGGATTATCTTGGTTATATTGTGTTTTGCGTAATTCCTAGCATTAATTACAATAATGCTGTATCAAATTGGACAAATATTTATAAGAATATTTATAATTCTAGTTATTAAGCAGATAACAGCAATACTTCACTAGATTATCTTGTCTACACGGTATTTTGCACACGCGTGGATAGCACATGTAGGAATGCTGGAGTGAATTATCAGGATCTTTTACTAGGTCTTGCGGGTCTTAGGGGGGGTAGCATATATATATATATATATATATATATGTAATATATATCTATATATATATATATATTAGTTTTGTATTTCTCTATACATTTATTTATTTATATATATATATATATATATATATATATATATGCACATATATATATATATATATAATATATATATCTATATATAATATATATATATATATATATACGTATACATTATACACTAAACCCAGCCCGAACCTCCAATCGCCCTCGAGCCTAAACCATGCTGGAGCTTCGCCCCTTCAGGCCCTAAACTTCACGTGGCAGGCCCAGTTCTAGAGCGGCTGCTTCTGAATCCCATGGGAATCCTATGGTAGATGCTGAGGGCCTCTACTAGGATTTTTATAAGGTGCCCTAATAAAGGAGGCTAGAAGTTTTATGTAGGAATCTGATTAAGAAACCCTGGTCCTATAACCCCAATATATGAGGATTTTTATAAGGAACTCAACTAAGGGCCCAAGGTGACATAATCAGGTCCCAACATTATGGTAGATGCTGATCAAAACGTCCGAAGCACAGCTACTTGGCTACGGATCTCGGCCCTGAGGCAGCGAGCGCGTCCTAAGGGCCCGGCGAGGTAGTGGAGACGCAGGGGCAGGCTGTTCCGCTGCTTGGGCTCCCAATCTACGACCTGCTTTGCAGCTTCAGAGACTCTTTGGGGGGGGAGGGAGGGGTAAACTTTGAGGGTTTAAGGTTTGCTGGGAGTCTGAAATGTAGGGTTTCGGTATTATTGGGGATTCACGTGTGAGATAGGGATTGTTGGGCTTTTTAAGTCCGCCATGCGCCACTCACACTTCTGCTAAGAAACTTAAACGATTCAGCGTTGCGCGTCGGCGCAGCTAGCAGATGCGAGCGAAAGCTTTCGTGTTTATGTATGAAGTGCTTTACACCAAGAAAATCCTGAGTCCGATTGTTGGGCTTAGGGTTTGGGGTTTGGGCTTCGCACTACCACTGTATGTGAAAAGCAAGGCCAGGAATTATGCAAGCAGCGACCAAATACTTTTGAAGACCCCCTTATCATCTTGGAGAGCCATATACTTACTTGGTACGCCGGCTTGCAGCACAACGGCGAATTTGGCATTCCCTGGAAACGGCAACCTATACGTCGCAAAATCGTAGAGGTGATTCTCATCATCATAAGAAGCAGCAGCAGAAGCGGCATACCGCGCATCATCAACAACATCACCACAAAACTACCAACAACGTCATCATCGAGGCTGGCTTGCTTCCATCACCATCATAGTTGCCACCGCAAGAAACAGCAGCAACAGGCCATCATCGTCGGAGTAAACATGAGCTTGACTTGAAATGCTTGGCATCGCCACTGCAGCAGCGCGGCCGTGTCTCGTTGCATGGTGAAGACATCGGTGTCAGAGGATAGCAGCGCCTCACACACTTCTTTTGGGGGCCTAGACCCTCGGCTAACGAGATCTATAGCACAGGGTTTGGGAGTGTAGAGCTTAAGAGCTTGGGACAAGCGCCCGAAGAAGTCCTAAGCCCTCAGCCTCATTCAGCGCCGTCACGGCTGCCTCGAGGGGGGCCACGGTCCGTGCATCCTGCGACGTCATCGGAGGTTCATGGGTAGAGGTAGCTGGAGTTTTAATAAGTCCCCTGATATGGATCATAAGTGAAGGTACCCTCTCAACCCACATGTAACTGACAATCTTCGGACCCTCTTTGGGTTTAGGCGGTTTAGGGTTTAGAGTCTTTTTGGGGCAGGGTCGTAACATTAGCCTTTTATGGTCTCCTCTAGAAATGTCTACTAGAAGTGTTCCAAAAAAGCCAAAGAGCTTCCCTTGAGGGGTCTCGTAGCTTCTCGGAGTTCGGGGGGTCGATTAGGGGCTCGGGGGTTTAGGCGTTTGGGCTTTGGGGTCTGCAGAGTACGGTCCCTCGGGTTCGGGGGTTCGGGTCGAAGGTGTAGGAAGTTTAGGGGTTTAGGGTTTAGAGTTTAGAGTTTAGAGTTTAAGGTTTAGAGTCTAGAGTTTAGGGTTGAAGGTTTAGGCTTTGGCGGGGGGGCCTTCTTTAGGATTGTAGGGTTTAGGGTTTAGCTTGGAGGTTCAAGCGCGCAGTTTCTTGGCACCTGGGACCCTAAACCCCCAAAAAAAATCGAAACCTTAGAAGGGGCCCCAACCCTGTAATAGTGGTGTAATAGGAACATCATAGGGCCCTAATATAATCCTTACAGTCAGTATTACAGGATTAACAGCTTCTAATCGAAACCCTAAAGCGTAAACCTCAACTAAGGTTCGGGGCGTGGCTCTTAGCATACTGCGCAATACAGGGCTTTTCTGATAAATAGGAAATGTCTTTTTCGAGCGTTGCACAAAGGCTTTATACGGTTGCACAAGTGCTGCATAGGGTTTCAAAAGGGTGTTATTGGGGCCTTCTCACTTCGAATAGGGTCTCGGGGGTTCATTGTAGTACAGCTACATGGGTAGTTGTCGAAATGAAGGTCTCTCTTTTGGGTGCCCTAAATAGTTGGTGCCGTATTATAATAGGGAACCCAGAAGGGACCTTAATTTTGACAACCACCCACATAGAGACGATACGTAGGGGCGATGGCAAGCCGCAACCAATTGCCCAGACCCCCGGAAGTGTAAGCTCCGTGAAGGGCGGAGGTAGTAACCATGTGTCGAAGCCCTCTGCAAGTCCGGAGTTCGGAAGAACGACGGATAGCTTGTCTTTCCGCGGCTGAAGGCAGGAAGTAGTGAGGTATGAATGATAAGAAACAACATCCACATCCCTAATACTGCACTGTAAAGTAAACCCATCCAAACCGCCAAGCCACCCCCCAATGGCCGCACTCAAACCAGGCATGCACCCCAAAGCCCTGATTCAGCTGTTTAGTGTTTAGGGTTCAGGGTTTAGGGCCAGAACCCCTGTGGGGTTTAGGATTTAGAGTTACATCCGTTCCAAAACACCTTCAAGCCATCCTCCCTCCCTCTCGGCTCCAGCGTGGCCCAGCTGTTTTCCCGCAGGGTCTGGTAGGTACTGAGCCCACCTTGTGGGGACCCCGGGAGCCATCGAAGTTCTTTGGAATCGCGTAGAGGTTTTAGGGTTTTTTGTATCTATGATAGAGGTTTTAGGGTTTAGGTTTTGGGGGAATTCAGAAAACAGCCATACGCCTTTGAAAAGAGGGCTCAGAAGGGTGCTCATCTGGTTTTGCATTCTTGTTCGGGTCTTCTTCATGGCTTTCATACTGCAGTGTCCGTCCGCGGAGGGGCATCTTGGAACCCTGGTATACAAAAAGAACAGGTTGCTTCATCATTCACAAGTCATCGCTCAACAGTGTGTGCCCGCATGAAGAAAAGGCAGTCGTATGCAACCACATACATCGGCACATGGAAACATGCACGTGTGTATGTAATTATACGTGTACCTGTACACACATGCAAACCCACCAAAAGAAACGTTCTCTCACATATATGCCCGTAAATGTGCACAGCGGTGTTCATAATGGTCCTTACATGTGCATATGTGTGTGTGTGCTCGCACGCTGCTTAGACATCAAACTTTACCAATAGACGATGGAAATGTGAAGTCTGCATTACAACTGCCACGACTGCATAAACACGAGATGCCACAACTTCTTTTGCATGTTTGACCACCAAAAACTGTTGGAAAAAACTCGCACGGACCAACACGCTCGAAAATGCACCGTGATCGCTGACAGCGACATGCTGCATATACTACTGATGCGGCTGTACTGGTATGCAACATACGCGAAGCTATTCAAAAATGGGACCATGTAAGAAGGTAAAACCACATAATCTGCCTACTGGTAAAGTGACGTGTGAAAACTAAAAAACAAAAGGATGAGAGTGATGAGGATACGGAAAACACCACCAGAGGCGTTTCTGAAACGAAGTAGGTGGAGCTATGGAGCTATGGGAGTACATGATGACACACAACCACATCAGATCATACATGGCAGGTGGCAAGGGTAAGCAAGCGCCTTGGGGGGGAGGGGGCAAACGTAAAACATGGGCCCCAAGCGAAAGACTATGAGCCCTGTCCCGAAGCCAAATCTAGGGTCTAGGGCCTAGGATTTAAGGCGAAGGTGCAAAACCCAGAAGTCACAACACCCCGGCCAAACAGAGAGAGCCATCTAAGCCCTAAACCCTAAGCCTTAAACCCCAAGCCCTAAACCCTAAGCCTTGAACCCGAAGCCCTAAACCCTAAGCCCTAAACCCGAAGCCCTAAACACGAAGCCCTAAACCCTAAGCCATGGCTGGATCAGCCGAGTCTCTCAGCCACTCTGCAGTCTCCTGGCGAGGATTGGCGTGCCACAACTTCCCTGCGCCTTCCTCTTTTCTTACTCCGCAAACACTAAACCCTAAACCCTAAACCCTAAACCACTACACCCTAAAACCCTAAACCCCTAAACCACTAAACCCTAAAACCCTAAACCATAAACCCCTAAACCCTAAACTAAACCCTGTCTTTGCCCTCACAACCCTAATGAGCTCTTAAGCTACCACGATCGGCTGTTGTGCCAGAGCCGGGTTTAAGGTCCTTGGTGCCCTGAGGGTACTTAGAATCCTTAGCGGTTTCGGAGTTTGGGTTTAGGATTTGAGGGGTTGGGGTTGAATATCGGGGCCTTTGTAATTAGACTGTGGTTTTGGGGCCCATTATACCATAAATATAATAAGGAACCCCCGTCGAAATCGTTCGCAGGCGCCGGTTTCCTTGCAATTTCCACGTTACTCGGAGTCCTTACAGACTCCACACAAGTTCTGCTCTGACAAAGCCTTCGTACTGCTTCTTTATTACGATCCTACCGAATTACCTGTTCTTCGGCTCTGAAAGACCGCCGAGTATTTAAGACGCCCGTGGGTGCTGGGCACATTTCTTAAACTCTAACCCCTGAAACCCAAACAACTGGCCAATGACACGGCACTAAAGACTTACCAAACACACCTATGCCGGGTGCGGGGCCTACCTGTTTCAACTTTACCACCGAGTCTTACGGTATACACCCGATGTCGGTGAAAAACTCGCTTTTAAACACCAGAAACCTCTTTTTTGTGAAAACCAAGGTACGCGCCCGGCTAGTAGCAAACAGTATAGGCAATTATTAGGCCCCTATGGTGGGGTTTGGGGAGCTCGGCTCTCCTTCTCCAGCCCCGTCAGGGCGTTCTCCCGCAGTTGGCTGATGTCCTGAGCAGAGCGCACAGCGCGACATGACGACAACTAATACAGAGCCCTTCATAATTACAACAAGGACCTGGGGTATGTTGTAGTCGAATTAGACAAATAATATAAAGGTCGATTGGTTTCTACTCATTTACAATGCTCCGACGACTCAGGAAAGCAGCAATCTTCTTCGTGCTCTCCACCCACACGAGGAAGAACTCTCGCACGTTCTCATTCAGGACGACGGAGTCGTAGCCTGAAAGAACTCTTCCATTTGCAGTGCCCTACACCCTAAACCCAAGACCCCCCTAAACCCTAAACCCCTAGACCCCAAACCCTAAACCCGAAGCCCCAAGCCCCGAGATCCAAAACCCTGAACCCTAACGGCAGATCAGAAAGCCGTCTTCTACCGGAAATTGCACATGGAAGTGTGGGCAAAAATCACCCTTTCGAGAGGTCCGTACTGCTACAAAGTCCCATCGAGGTATATAGTATATGCATGCGTAAGTAATCTATATAATACTATATGGGATGGATAGATGGGTAAACAGGTCGATAGAAAGGCAAACAGACAGAGAGATAAAAAGATAGATAGGTACATAGATAGGTAGGTAGCTAGGTACACAGGTAGAACGACAGAGTCATTGATGGATAACAGATAAATTTTTGTACAAATAGACGTATAGACAGATGGACAGATAGACTGATAGACACATAGGTAGAAACATATATACGTAGATAGGTAGATAGATGCATAGATAGCTTGGGTGGATCAGGGTGCATGCTTTCATAAATGCATATATATATAGAGAGAGAGAGAGATATATATATATAAACATATCTATATTCATAGCAAATCTTGTACATGTATTTGCGCATGCATGTATGTATGAATGCATGTATGCATGCATGTATGTATGTTAGTGTACTGCAGGGCAGATACCGATGCCCTGAGCTGATTCCAAGAACCCTAGACCCTCAACCCTCAACCGCAAATCCTGCACTCTATGACTTATGACCTAAACCCTAAGCCCTAACCCTATAACCTAATCACGAAACCCTAAACCCTCAACACTCATGCATGTCCCCAAGCGCATGGGCCTGGAATCGCTTCCACGACCTTTGTGAGCAGCCTGGGTGTCATGCAAGATGCCGCTTTGTGCTGCTACTTTGAAGTCTTCAGAGGGTCTGAGGGTTTGCTTTAGGGTTCGTAAGGGCTTTGAAAGAGGTGTTTAGGGTGTGGGTCTGAGGAGGTTTCAATACATGCTCCCTTCCATGCAGCACGACTGCAAGGCAAGCCGCAGAAACATTTGCATCATCTCCAGCCGGTGCTCGTCATCCACGAGCGTGATGTGGAAGCGGCAGGAACACTCCTTCAGCACGGGCGCACGGGTCTCACACCCCGGAACAGTAAACCAAAAAGAAAAACCGGGAACTCAAAACTCTGCATTCCCAAACGCCTACTGTCATTATTCTGGAGACCTCATGCCGCATCCCAACTTCCGTGCCCGGGGCCTTCGGAATGCATCCAATGGCGCCAATAAGGCTCCTGTCGCAGGCAAGGAGTAGTAGAGAAATGACGCACACAGACACGGGGGGGGGAGAGAAAAAGGAACGGAAGCGAGAGCTAAGGAGGGAGCCAAATGCACGACGGCGACTCGCACACGAGTCACAGATGGCATAGTGGCCTCCATCACAACATCGATCGACCCCGATCAGCCTGAAACCCAACTTTTCGGGTGACTTTCGCGAACTTTCCAAGAACTCTACCACGGTTGACATCCGAATGGCCATACACCGCATTGCCGTGAACCCTGCACCGAGCAGACGCAGAACATCAACACAAAATGCGCTGCTAGGATGCATCAGCGACCGTGCTCGGGCTTGCAAGAGACCTGAAAGGAGGGACAGACGGAGGGACAGGAAGGGCGGAGAGGGATGGAGACGTGGAGACATGGAGACTCAGAGCTGTCATCGACAGTTAACAATCCAGGCCGGCTGCAGCCCCAGAATACAGCTACACATCGTAAACCCTAAAGCCTAAACCCCTAAACTCCTAAACCCCTATTCACCCTAAACCCCTAAACCCTAAACCCTAAACCCTAAACCCCTAAACCCCTATTCACCCTAAACCCCTAAACCCTAAACCCTAAACCCTAAACCCCTAAACCCTAAACCCCTAAACCCCTAAACCCTAAACCCCTAAACCCCTAAACCTTAAACCCTCTACCCTAAACTCTAAACCCGATCCAGGGATGCCCTCGGAGAGAGGCCTCAAAGTCACGGCTTTGTTCTCGCCCTCGCTCGGGACGCAGACGTTGATGAAGCCTGGACTCATGCAAAATCATGCAAACACCGGCGACATGTCATGATTCTGGTGATGGTGCTGACGATGGTAAGGATGATGACGATGATGATGATGATGACGATGATGATGATGATAGGGATGATACGACGATGGCTAAAGTGTGTAGGCCGGCGGGTTTCTTGGTATTACCTCAAGTGAGCAACCCGGTTGAACGTGGTGACCCTCTGTAACTTGCTTCAATGCAAGACACGGGCCAGCTGTCTGCCATCCTCTACAATGTGCTCCAGAGTTGGTCGAGATGCGCTAAATGCCTTCTTTATTTCGGAGAGAGGGGCTAAGCCCGCTGCAACATCAGTCTCTATGACATTCTATGACTATACTACTAGATGGCTACCTGACAATAATCCTGCAAACCTCCAGATTCGGCCTTTACCCAGAGAGCCCAATACCCCTGAATTAGGAATATGGCTTAAATCATATAGGGCTTCATATTATGATTTAAGCTATATTCCTTAGTTAAGGGGTATTGGGCTCTCTGGGTACTTGCTAACTGCTGATCGGGATTCGGAGATGCTCAGTCAGCTCGGGGTCATACCTGCGCCGCGGTACGAAAGCTGTGTTTCAAAGGGGAAGAGGAGGGACCCTTCATGGGGACCCCTACCCTATAATGGGCTATACAATGGGTATATAATGGCTATATTAAGAGTATATACCCAGGGGTCCTTATTAGGGGTCCCTCCTTTTACCCTTGGAGTGTTTCAGGCAAGGTCCAAAAGCAAGATAACGTGGGTATTGCCCCAATACAGGCACAGTCTATAATGGGGCCTTATAAGGGCCTAGTATGCCTACATTACGATTATAAGGGCCTAGTATGCCTACGTTACGAATATTACCCAACTATTACTGAGACCCAAAATGAGAACCAAAGAGCACCTTTCCTCTTCAAGTTCGTCCGATCGGTACGAAACCCTGCAGCCTACAAACGTTTGCAGATCCTGGGATTTCACTTTTGGAAGCTTCCAGGGTGTAGAGCCCGGTTCCTTTAAAGGGATCCATAAGGGGTACTATAAGGGATCTAGAAGGGTACTTTTAGGGATGTATAGGGGCTTTAGGGGTTTAGGGTTTAGGAAAGAGTTTTGGGGTATGGGAGTTTCCAAAAATTTGGGGTACCGTATTCGGGGTCCTTATAGTAAAGGCCCTACTATTTAGGGTACTATATTAGGGTCCCCTATTTTCGCAAACCCCCGTATAGAGCCCACATAGAATCCCTTGTACAACCGAAATCCACAAAATATGGGCCGTGTTTAGGACGTTGAAGGTTACGGGCACTTTAGGACGCTTTGGGAACCCTAAACCCCACAACCCCAATCCCTCAACCCTAAACCCCAAACCCTAAACCCTACTCTAAACCCTAAACCCTGAACCCTGAACCCTAAACCCTAAACCGCCGTCTTCGCCCCCGGAGCCCCACCTCCGGTAGTGCCGGTAGGGCCAAAAGATGCCGGGGCACAGCGCCAGCACCTCCAGGGCAACACCCTTCGGGTCCAGGTTATTAGGGTTTAGAGTTTATATAGGTTTTAGGGTTTAGGGTTTAGGTTTGAGGGTTTAGGGTTGCAGGGCTTTAGAGGTTTAGGTTCTAGGATTGCAGTGCTTTAGAGTTTAGGTGCTAGGGTTTAGGTTTTGGGGTTTAGGTTTCATCAGGGTTTAGATTTTTGGGTAACACTCTGGTTTCGAGGGAGTGGGCTCTAAGGCTTTTGAGTGGCTTAGGGTTCAGGATTAGTTGTCACGGGGAAAAGGGTGAAGATTACATCTCGATGGTCCATCAATGGTAATGGGATGTTATGTAGGGGCCTTAATATTTAGAATACGGTTCGGGGTTATACTATACTAGAGATGTAAAAAGGAACTCCCAAAACCCCCCATTCTAATCATTAAAGCCCCTACATTAGTGGACCAGCGGCCTCCCAATCTGCTGTCGATTTTTGTTCAAGGCAAGCCCCAACGTGGGAGTTTCCGAAAATAGGGGACCCTAATATAGTACCCTAAACAGTAGGATCCTTATTATAAGGACCCCGAAATAAGGTACCCGACATTGAGCCACGGTTGAGGGTTTAGGGTTTAAGTTTAGGGTGTAGTGTTCAAACCCTCATGGAAAACGGGCTTTCGCGGTCCTGTCCGAGTTTGCTGCTCTTGGGGGTCTGAACGTTTAAGGTTTTCACTTTATACTGCGTTATACAATTTCTCGCATACCGATATACTTTGCATAGCCAGCCCTACTCTCAACTCCAAATAAACCCTAAACCCAAGCCCCCACATCCTACAGCGACGACTTGACAAAGAAGAGCCCTCAGCCGCAAGGGTTCTCACTTGAGATCTTCGAGTTTAGGCTTTAGTTCAGGGTGTAGGTTTTGTTTTTGGGCGTTGCAGGCTCTTGAAGAGTGGCGTAATCGGGTTCTTGCTCAAGTTCATAAGGCTTTAGGGGCGAAGGTAGAGGTCTTCGACTTAGAGAACAGCTTTGGGTGCCTGTACGGCTGCCATTCAACGCAACAACAAAAGCTGAGGAAACGTGAAGTGTGAAAAACCCTAACCCATTCGCCGAAATTCCACAGAGAGCCTTGATGGCGAAGCAGACCAGCAAGAGAATACCTTTCGAAAGTTTAGGGTTTAGGGTTTAGAGTTTAGGGTGGGCATCACGTGCCCCTCAGCGCGAGGGTGGTGTAAGTTAATGATCAGAATAGGGCTTCTTACTAAGGACTTCGTTAAAGGGTTGCTAGAAGGGTCCTGATTAAAAGAGGGTTGTGGTTGTAGCATTGCAGAACATTCTAAGTCATACGGACTAAGTATACTTACCTTTGGTTAGTAGGGAATGGAAGAATGGCAGTAATAGTAGCTATGATTGTACCCCATTCCTCCATTCCCTACTAACCAAAGGTAAGTATAAGGGAACCACAGTATCGACTCTTCCGGCCCCCTTGACCTGGGCTCCGAAACGAAGACCCCAGCTTCATGGGCTCAGGGTTTAGGGTTTAGGGTTTAGGGCTTTAAGTGCTTAGGGTTTAGGGCTTTAGGGGTTTAGGGTTTAGGGCTTTAAGGCTTTAGGGGTTTAGGGTTTAGGGCTGTAGGGGTTTAGGGTGTAGGCTTTGAGGTTTTGAAGATCCTCGGCTGATGGTGCTGCTTCGGTCTGGGGCCGCCACACAGGACGAAGACAGGCATGGTGTCCGCCGTTTCCCACTGGCACGGAGGAGGGCTACCGGCTCCAGACTTGGGTTTTCGAGTTCAGGGGATGCAAACTTGGAGGGTCGGGGGACTTACTAAGTAGGCAATAAGTAGAGTTATAGGTAGCCTAAAAGGGATCCTAAATAGGGTTATCTAAACCCTAAACCCTAAATCCTACATCCTAGACCCTAAACCCCAATGGTACTCCTAAGTCTCGGCCCAAGGCTTCGAGGTTAGGTTTTAGGGCTCAACGCATCTAAAGTCAGAGTTGGAGTTGAGGCGTAGTCTCAAAGGGTTTAGGGTTTAGGGGTTTGGGGTTTAGGGTTTGGGGTTTGGAGTTTAGGGTTTTGGCTTCAAGTTTCAAGGGCTTGCTCCAAAGATCTTTCTCGCAAAGATCTCTCACAAAGGCAGACAAGGCCACTTCTACCTGTTGAGCCGACTGAGCCCCGTGCTATGCTATAGGGGCCTTAACAATTAGGTGGCATATTATGCATATAAAGACAATAAGGAAACCCCAAAATAGTATAGGGCCCCTATATTACCGAATACCAGGTTCACGGAACGGCGTCCCATTCTGCTTCCACCACTTCTCTCGCAGCTTCGCTGGGCAACGTAGAGATACGGGCGCTTGCCCCAGTGCTGGAGCTCCACAATCTATGAAGGATGACACTAAACTAACCGAGAGCCACGGGAAGGCGAGCGGAGGAAGAAACGAAAGAGAGAGCAAGGGAGAAAGGACTTCCTCGGCATACCTGACGTGACAGGTCCAAATCCCCTAGCTTTCAATGGAGTTTGTCACTTACGCACAAAGTACAGACGCACAACGACACACACTCTCTTTCTCAGAAACATATGCGGTCATATGCGCACAAATACTCACACACAAGCACAACTCTCTGCAAAGGAAACCTTGAACGGCGGAAACCCGTGATTAACCAACGCGAAGCATCTAAACTTCTTGGCCAAGGGCACCTAAATCCTATATCCCACATGCTCGTAAAGTTTGAAAGTTAACTTAGCATGCAAGCCGGAACCCCTAAACCCTAAACCCCCAAAGCCCGCCCTAAACCCAAGAAGCAGAGCTCCTGCCTTGACATGGCTTACCAGGGAGGACTGGAGGATGCGTCCATCGGCACTGCAATTTGCCATGGGCTCCCTGGAAGCAGCGGCGGTTCGTGGTGGTTTAGGGTTGTACGGCCGATGCATTACCTTAATGACCCTGGACTATAGGACCCTAAACCCTAAACCCCAAACCCCAAACTCTAAACCATGAACCCTAAACTAAACAAAAAAACTTCTTGAGCTCAGGGAAGGGGCTGATGGCTCATGCATGCATGGGCGCAGCGCCCTGAGACTTCGAGGCACCGATCCTTGGACGGTCTGGGATGGGATCTAGCGTTTAGGGTTCAGGATTCTCGGGTTGAAGCGCTTAGGGTGCTGTGTGGGGTTCAGGATTTAACGTTCAAGGGTCGCGAGTTCAGAATAGGAGCCAGAAAGTTGGATCATCCTCAGAGTTTGTTCTGCTCCGCTTTAGATGCAGTACAGGGAAGCCAAGCACTAGTCATCCTTACCTCATGTTGCAACTGTAGTTCACTCTAGAGGTTTGGGGTATATAGACTTTCACATTTCGTGTGCTCGTCTTCGGGTTTAAGGTGTTGGTGGACAGAGTGCTGCGTCGTAAACAATGCTGGGGGTACTGTAGGATTCTGATCATCAACTTCGCGAAACTGATGTCTAAGCCGTAGCCATTAAGAAGTTATCCCCAAGCCTGGAACCTAGAAGCCCTCGAATATTTGGGCCCGGGAGTCATTGAAGGGAGGCGGCGCGGCTTTCTGACCGGCGGTGAAGCCCTTGAAGCCCTGGCGGCATTCGGGTCGTACGATTTCCAAATCACCCTACAAAGCAGGGCTTGGGTTCTGTCAAGCTTTCGGGGTTTACAGGGACAGGAGCTCAGGTCTCTTAGGATAGGTGGGATCTCAGGCTTTCCGGGACTTACAATAAGCAGGTTGGGGTTCAGGGTCTTGGGGCGTTTTTTGTTTTTGTCGCTCCTTTTCTCCAGCTTCGCTGTCTTGGGGCGTTTAGGGTTTAGGGTTCTATGGGTGCGGCGCTCCTATGCTTGAGCCCCAACAGGGTTTAGGGTTTAGGGTTGTGGGTTTAGGGTTTTGGGTTTTGGGTTTTGGGTTTAAGGGTTTAGGGTTTAGGGTTTTGGGTTTAGGGGTCTGGGGGTTTAGGGTTTAGGGAACTCGAAACATGCCATTGCCTTCGGGGTCTTGTCTTGGGCGGCTTGGGGCCAAGGGCGGTCCAGAGTTCCGGGCCGGGTCTGGCTCTTTGTTTTCTGGACTCCTAAACCCTTATGTAGGAACCTGATCAAGAAACCTTGGCTCCTCACTAGGGTTCCTTACATGAATCCTACTATTTTGAGGTTATGGGCCTAGAGTTTCTTAATCAGGTTCCTACATTAAACCCTAAACCCTAAACCCGAAACCTTACACGGCTTGACGTTCCTTGTTTGTGCGGCTCAGGGTTAGGCTTGCGGCTTGCATCTCGGTTCACAAACCACGGTGTGGGAGTTACCAAAAATTGGGGGTACCCTGTTTTGGGGTCCTTATAATAATAAGGATCCTACTATTTAGGATACTGTTTTAGGGTCCCCTATTGTCGGCAACTCCCGTGTAGAACAAGCTTTAGTCCAAGTTTCGGACCCGACGGCCTGCAACCCGCAGTACGGCCGGTATGACTACGGTGGTTCTTACGGTTGCTATTGTAGGGACTCTGGTTTAGTTGAGTCTGCTTGGTATGGTTAGGAAGATGATTCCAATGATCGTCGTTGTGGCGATCAGAAGTAGGCCTATGTACCGTGCGAAAGGGCAAAAAAAGAGGATCCTTTAGTGTAGAAAGCCCCAAGTGTGCGAAACCTTGTGGGCTTTCTCTAGGGATTCGATTGCGATAGGCTCAGAGTGTACAGTTTATGGCGCTGAGTGCTTGCGTTCCAGTGTCCGTTGCGACAGCTCGAGTTAAGGTTGAAGTCCTCCGTCAGGTTCTTTCGAGGTGTAGGGTTTAGGGGCTCAGGGGTTTGGGGGTTTAGGCCGTTTTTGGTCTCGTCATCAGCGCTGCCACATGGAATCTCACTTTTGGTTAACGTTGCTAGCACTGCACTGCGGCTTACTTTCCATTGATATTTCTACTGCAGTTGTCGTAGTTGGCCTCTTCGAACTGCGACTTGTGATGAGTTTCTGCCTGCCACTCTGTTGATGTTCACATACCGATATGGTGACACTTTCACTGGTCTAGCAGAGACGCTACACTTCTGCTACCAACTACTTAACTACTTGTAGCGTATTGCTGGTCTTGCTGTGAGGCTGTAAGTTAAGGACTGCACGACCAGCACTCTCGCCTTAATGTGTCAACACATTGAATAGCCACCGCCTTCTGTAAGCAATATCCTCAGCATCATCATCGTCATCACTACGAACACCACCACCACCACCACCACCACCACCACCACCACCATGAGCATCAGCCGGTATGCTATTCCTTTGCTTTCGCTTCCACCATGCCCTAAACCCTTAGCACCTGCTCTCCATAGATGGAGCCATTCACCGCGCAAGCGACCAGGTAGAGGGGGCCCTGCTTCCCGAAGCACCACTTGGGCTCCATGGTGAGCCTCAAGAGGCAGGGCTTTTGGGTTTCGGCGCTGAGGGCGCGTTCCAGCTTCAGATGGGCATGTTCTGTGTGCCCGCATCGTTGTGCATAATAGCTCGTTGTGACTAGACACGAGAAGGGATCACACAATCTAGAAAAACCATCGACAAAGGACCACGATCTAGAACAACATCCAAATACCGTTGAGAAAAGCTGCATTTCGAATTGGAGTTCGAGGTGTGATTGGGCAAAAAGTAATTCGGAAGCCGTGATCCCTCAACACTAAGCCTTGAACCCTGAACCCTACACTGAACCCCTCCTGAACCCTAAGCCCTGCACCGATGCCCTAAACCCAAAGCCCTACACCCCAAACCCTAAACCCTAAACCCAAAGCCCTACACCCTAAACCCTAAACCCCCAAAGACCCTAACCCCTAAACCCCTAAAGCCTTAACCCTACAGCCCTACACCCTAAACCCTAAAGCGCCTACAACCCTAAACCCCTAAACCCCTGAAGCCTAAACCCTAAACCCCTAAAGCCCTAAACCCTAAACCCCTAAACCCTAAACCCCTAAACCCCTAAACCCCTGAAGCCTAAACCCTAAACCCCTAAAGCCCTAAACCCTAAACCCCTAAACCCTAAACCCCTAAACCCCTAAACCCCTAAACTCTAAACCCCTACAACCCTACAGCCCCTGACCCCTACACCCTAAAACCCCTAAAGCCCCAAAGCCTAAACCCTAGGCCGGCCTGTTGCCCTGGCTCAGATGCATTCGATGCCGGCTGAAGGCACCCTGCTGGGGACCCTTCTCCTGTGCTGCTAGGGGTTTTAGGGTTCCTTTAAAGGGATCTATAGGGGTTCCTTAAAGGGATCTATGTGCTTTAGGGGTTTAGGGCTGTTGGGGTTTAGGGTTTAGGATGTGGGGCTTTGGGGTTTAGGGTTTAGGGTGTTGGGTTTTGGGCCCAGGATTCAGGATTTAGGATTTAGGCTTCAGGACTCAGGGTTCAGGATTTAGGTTTCAGGGATTAGGGTTCAGGGTTTTGGGTTGGGGTCTAGGGTCCAGGGTTCAGGAATTCAGGGTTCAGGCTTTAGGGTGAAGGTCGGTGCCTGGCTACCGCTGCGGAGTGTATCTTTTAAAATTCCGGGGAAGGCTTTTTTTCTGTGAGTGATGTCCCCAAACCGACACGGAAAGCTCTGGGGTGTTGAACATGGTCTCTTTACGCAGAGCGACAGACTGTGTTTTGTGGACCACGCCGTTCCGTGGCGAACTGACACCCTCAGGCATCTTAATCTGGGCAGACATCAGTATATCCGACGATTTACAGAGGTGGACGTCTACCCGGAGAGTAAACCTCGGAGTTGGATACCCGACAGTGTCCCGTGCATGGCTCGTCACGGTAAGGCTTAAGCTTTAAGTTGTCTTGGGGTTGGAGTTGAGGACAAGGTTTGCGGTGCAGCGTTTTTTTGCGTTTGGGGGCTTAGGGGGTTTAGATGTCAGGGTCTGACATGGCTTTCTTTGCAGGATATGGGTTGCTGCAGATCCAGCTGCTCTGCGTTTAGACCCAAAGGCGAGAAGGTCTCCATCAGGGAGCATGTGGGATATGAAACGCCACAAAGTGCTGAAGGGCATGGCTCTTCTTAGACCATGCAGAGAGCCCACATATGTATGCACACATATATATATATATATACATATACACACACTGTTGAATCATCTTGCAGATTCCCGGTATCTCCAACACTCGATCACTCCTCTGAAACATGAATTACAAACCTTCAAGCTCTAACCTCGTGCCAGCTCCTCGTAGTCCTCCTCCTCGTCTTCGTCCACCGGACCTGGGGAAAGGGCTCCAAGACCCAGCGCTCCGTTGGGCGAAGAACAAGGGCCCCCACACCCCCGTTAGGATTACGGGGACCCTTGAGGATATATAATATAGACCCTCTCAATAAGGCCCTTTTAAGAGAGCCAGGAGTAGGGTTCAGAAGGGGTACCCTTTAAGGGGTCTCCCTAATAATACTACCTCTCTTCAAGCCTTCCGCTCCCTCCTGCGTCCCTTCACTTCCGCGTCGGCTCTGCTCTTTCACAAGCCGAGGCGGGCGGCGTAGCACCGTAGCGTTAAAATTAGAACAGGGTCTTGGGGCCCCCAGTATACGATACTTATAAGAGAGAGCCCCCCAAATAGTATAGGGAATTATGAAGGCCCCTGTATTACGTAAGTGCCACATGGTTAGAAGGGTAGTGCCTACTTGGGGCTCAGGATTTGGGACTTCGGGTCTTTGGGGAACATGACAAACTCTAAACCCGCACCCACATCCAACATAATGGTACCGTCTATAGCCCTAAAGATCCTCAGCTTGCCGGCTTCACGCAGCCGGACGGTGGTCAAATGCTTCGGAAAAGCCCTGAAAATGCTCCAGACCTATGAAAAGCGGATAGTAGGGATCCTCTTATACTGTCAGGATTGCTATGGATGCTAGAATACTGCCAAGCGCTTTTCTGCACATAATTTATCTATGTTCTGAAGACATGTGGAGTATGGTTTCTAGTATAAGAGGAGGGGTCTTGACGGCCAGGAAACTGACAACACGACGACGTTGCGACGCCGGCACGGCGACGATGCAACAACGGTCCGGCGGTGGTGTGACGACGACACAGCGACAACGCGACGACGATGCGACAACGATGCAACGACGGTGCGACGACAATGCGACAACGGCGCGACGAGCATGCGACGACGCTGCGCGAAATGGACACGACAGCGACGGCAACGAAGACAACGACCTGACCACCTTGCGACGACACGCCGACGATGCGAAGACGCTTTGGCAACGCTTAAAGGGCTTTATGACGGATGGACGGAAGCTGCGCGGCGGACAGACGACGGATGTGCGGCGGAGGCACGACGGCAGTGCGACTGACGCGCCATAGACGGACGACCGAAGTGCGTCCGTCGCGCGTCTGTTGTGCATCCGCTGCGCCAGTGTCGTCTGTCCGTCCCGCGCCCACGGTCCATCCGTCATAAGGCCGAAATAAGGTTTCTTTCGGCCTTATGACGGATGGACGGTGGGCGCGGGACGGACAGACGACGGATGCGCGACGGTCGCCCGTCCGCCGCGCGTTCGTCGTCTGTCCGCCGCCCAGCCGTCATACGGCCGAAATATGGCTTATTTCGGCCTTATGACGGATGGACAGCGGGAGCGCGGCGGACAGACGACGGATGCGTAACGGATGTGTGTGGCGGCCCGCCGCGCGGCCGCGCGTCCGCCGCACCTCCGTCGCGCATCCGTCATCTGTCCGCCGCGCAGCCGCCGCGCGTCCGTCATAAGGCCGAAATAAGCCCTATTTCGGCCTTATATGACGGATGGACGGCGGCTGCGCGGCGGACAGACGACGGATGCGCGACGGTCGCCCGTCCTCCGCGCGTCCGTCGTCTGTCCGCCGCGCAGACGCCGCGCAGCCGTCATAAGGCCTAAATAAGGCTTATTTTGGCCTTATGATGGATGGACGGGGGGCGTGCGGCGGACAGACGACGGATGCGTGACGGATGTGCGGCCCGCCGCGCGTCCGCCGCACCTCCGTCGCTCATGCGTCATCTGTCCGCCGCGCAGCCGCCGCGCGTCCGTCATAAGGCCGAAATAAGCCTTAATTCGGCCTTATGACGGATGGACGGCGGGCGCGCGACGGACAGACAACGTATGCGTAACGGATGTGCGGCCTGCCGCGCGTCCGCCGCACCTCCGTCGCGCATCCGTCATCTGTCCGCCGCGCAGCCGCCACGCGTCCGTCATAAGGCCGAAATATGCCTTATTTCGGCCTTATGACGGCTGGACGGCCGGCGTGCGACGGACAGACGACGCTCGCGTGGCGGATGCACGACAGGCGCGCGACGACGTGGTCGTCGCTCCGTCGTCGTCGTCGTCGTCGTCGTGTCGTTGTAGCGTCGTCGTCGCATCGTTGTCCTGTCGTCGTCGCGTCGTTGTGCTGTCGTCGTCGCGTCGCCGTCCTGTCGTCGTCCACCCGTCGTCGTGGCATCGTCCACCGTCGTCATGGCCTTGTTCCTTTGTCGTCAGCTGCCAAAGTCAATGGCGTCAGCTTTTTGCTTAATGACTAACACATACCTTTAGAACTTAGATAACACATAATTCACTAGCATAGACCTCGAACCGTCTAAGGCCCCATGAGCGCTCTCAAATCTTCTGATACTTGAAACAGCACACCTGAAGCCCGTCCAAGCGGGCCTGTGATAGGCTGCCCAGAAGGGTCCACTGCAATCGGAGGCCGCGTTTTAATGTAAGCCTGGCCGCTGTCTCGTTTGAGGCCTTGGCCTCAGGGTTTCGGATTCTTAGGGCGTGAATGTCTGTTTTCCTGCTTGGGGTCTTATGTAGGGACCTGTAGCCTTGGAATACTAAGGTAGAAATATCACAAGAAACCCTAAATAAATCCTACCGGTAAGAATCCAAGACCCTCCATTGTACAACCCGTACAGCTGCAGCAAGCCCGGAAAGAAGCCCTTAGAGGAATCCTTCCTCTGCATCTTTCGAAAAGTAAAAGGAGGGACCCTTAATAAGGACCCCTAGGTAAATACCCTGAATATAGCCATTATATACCCATTATTAGGGTAGGGGTCCCCATCAAGGGTCCCTCCCTTTCCCCTTTGAATCTTGGTTCAGGGCCTTGCAGGGGAGGATTCTGAGAGTCGGTGGTGCAGGAAAGGCTTGGAGGATCTGTGACGGGCCCGACGACGTTAGGGTTTAGGGTTTTGGGTTTAGGGGTTTCAGCTGGGGAGTTTAAGACTTATAGGCTGTTCGGCTTTTGGGTTTTTAGGGTTCAGGCTTTAGGGTTCAGGATTAAGGGTTCAGGCTTAAAGGTTTTAGATGTTTAGGGTTGACCTTGTCGAAACTATGTCAAGCTCTGGACCCCGGACCCCGAATGCACTCCACCCACCAACTCTTGTTTAGGACGTAAGGTTTTGACTCAAATCACCTTTGCAGGCACCTCCCTGTAGAGAGGTTGCCAGCTGTTTGGAGTCGTCTCCTTCGAGGTAAATGATGCGAAGAAGTTGTGGGGCTTCAGGTGCTCCTCCTCTTCTACGGCCCTTGAACGCCGGAAGGCTGCAAGACGACAAACTCTTGTTTAGGGCTTACCTGTAGCCGAAAAGACCTACCTTTTTAGGGTTCCTTGTTATGGTTTCTATATATAGTTCCTTAAAAAGGTAGGTCTTTTCGGCTACAGGTAGGGTTTAGGGTTTTTCCTGAGGTCCCAGAAAAAATCTACCTGCAAAACTCGGGGCTGTCTGAGCTCGGCGTCGTGGCCTCACGCTAAAGCTCTCGGCTCCACTTGGAAATGGTGAGAGATCAGCCATTTGGGACCACAACACCGGCTCGGGACCCTAGGCTACAGCAATTCGGCGTATACGGTGCTCTACTGCACGATACTTTACTATGCGAAACTATGCCATGCGAGAGGATACTCTCTCTACTATACGCTACTACCCTATTTATATATATATATATATACATACATACATATATCACTAACCTATACTATACTGTACTATACTATGCTACATAATACTAACCTAAACTATACGATGCATGAGCCGACTCGGTACCGTCGGCTGCTGAGACTTGGAAAACTTGTACGACAACGAAAAAGACTGTGGGCCGAATATCTGGCCTGGGGGGAACTTTACACTTGTACTCTAGCTACATCAGGGAACACTCACGAAACCCCAAACCCCAGACCCTACAACCCTAAACCACAAACTGCAAACCCTTAACCCCTAAACCCCAAACCTTAAATCCCAAACTGCACAAACCCGAAATAAACCCCCAAAACCCCCACCACCCCCAAAAAACCCAAACGCCCCAAACCCCCCCCCAAAACCCCCAAAACCCCCGAAGCCCTTCGTCTCCGAAGACTCGAAGATGACGACGCCCGGCTGCGACAGGATGTTGTCATCATCCGGCGGGCCTGAGAGTGGGCTTAGGGGGGCCTTTAAGGGGCTCTCGGGTTCTTTAAAAAGTGCACCGGGCTCCTGGGCTCTAGGGTTTAGGGTGTGGGGTTTAAAGTTTAGGGCCTGGGGCCAGTTGGCCTGGGGGCTTTTTAAGGGCTCCTTTGAGGGATCTATAGCGTTACTTTAAAAGGTAGCATGGGTTTCTTTAAGAGGGTCTCCGTTAAGGGCTCTAGGGTTTAGAGCATCATCCGACGCGCGCCCTCAAAGTGCGTCCCCCTCAAACTATAGGCAAAGGGCTCTAGGGTTTAGGGTTTGGAGCGTTTTGGGGTGTAAAGGGGTGTTGAGGTTGAGAGCTCTTGGGTTCAGGACACAGGGACGTTAACTGTTCAGGGCAGAGAGGTTTTGACTTTGCAATTACTGTGGTGTCCTGAAATATGGAGATCACGACGGCCGCAACGAAGACGAGCTGATGACGGTTCCGCCGCTGTTGTTGCGAACTTTGCAGGCGCTTCTCGCTGCGGTTCCGCCGCTCGTGCTGCTACAGCTACGGCTGCAGCAACTGTTGTGCTTTACTGGGCACGGCACACGCTCTTCAACAGCAATGGCATACCCCAAACCCTAAACCCTAAACCACAAGGAAGAGAAGCCTCAGTCCCAAGCCCTATAAATCTCGTGCCCGGCCCGGTCTATGGTTCCTGGAGAAGCCCTCGATAGAATTCTCTGTTTGAGCTATGAGGCTCAGGGTTTAGGGGGCTTACTTTTCTGGTTTAGGTGTAGGGCTTACTGTTTGCAGCGTCTGGATTAAGGTCGGGGACTCGTTGCTGTAGTGGTGTACGATCCCTACACCCTGAGCCCCGAACCCCAAAACCCGACAGCCCTAAAGAGCCCTAAAGCTTAAGACCGCGCCTAGCCCCGTCACGGACACCTCGAGTTTCGGCCTCAGAAGAAAGGAGATTTGAGCTTTACGGTGTAGGGCTTGCTGGTGCTGGGGCTGCTGGTTCTTTTCAGTGCGAATACTTATCATCTCAGAAGCAGTGGTTGTAGTAGTCGTCGTCGCCGCAGCAGTAGCAACAACAGTAGCAGCGGCAGCAGCATCGGCGGGAGGAAGGAATAGTGAATAGGCGGAGGAGGTTGAGGAGGAGGAAGAGGAGTACCGGTACTGCCCAATGTGACTTCAACCGCGACTGGAACTGTGACTACTTCTTTTGTACTGCTGCTAGAACTCATGCTGCTGCCGCTACTAAGGACAAGGCAAGGAGGTGTAGATGTAGGAGCTCTTGGCATCCTCCCCATCGGAGGGGAGCCCGGAGCCTGCGCGGAGCCCCCGTTCTTTCGGTCTTTGGGCTTTCCATTGTTTGGGGTTTAAGGTTTAGGAAGTGGTTTAGAGTTTGGGGTATAGGAGTTTGGGGTCTAAGGCTTAGGTTTCAGGGTATCGGGTTTAGGGTTCAGGGTACATGGTTTAGAGTTTGGGGTACTAGGAGTTTGGGGTTCAGGGGTGCCTCGTGCATTGTCGGCGCTTCAGGCTGTTGGGCGTGAAACCTTTCCTTTCCCTTGGTTTGCGGTTTTTCGAAAAAGACCGGATCCTGGCTCGTTCCAGAGAGGATTCGGGGTGGCTGAAAGCCTTTTCCTGCAAGGTCTCTGGGAAACCCACCCTCACCCCTAAGCCCTAAACCCTCACCCCTAAACCCTAAGCCCTAAGCCCTAAACCCTAAGCCCTAATCCTCAATGCCCAACCACAAGCTCTACACGTTTTGAGTGCAGAGTCCGGGCTTTAGGGTTCAGCGCAACATGGACGTAGGGCTAGGGGTTTGGCAATCAAAGCCCTACACCCCAAACATCGAAACCAGGGCTGAACCTGCATACCGCTCCCTGCGGCAAGAAGCAAATGACAGTAACGCGCCCCAAAGGGCTTAGGGCCTGGGGCTAGAGCAGGTCTGTCACAGATCATCATAGATCTTAAGGTACCACATGAAGGGGTGGCTTGGATCCCGCAGCGTGAACTAGTCTTGGACTGAAGGAGCTGCAACGTTCCACCGGCCAAGAAGCGCAAAAGTGCAAGGGACCACGTGGCTGGCCGAAGACCCGAACGAAGCCACACATCGAGCAGGAGCCGCACACCAAAGAATACATGTAAGATATGACGAATACAATGCTGCTAGAAATACGAATGAGCAGAATGTAGTAGCGATCAGCGCAATACAATCAAAAATGTCAAGTAGAAGCAGGTGTAGAAGCAGGTCCACAGTCATGGTCCTAATCGTGGTAGTAATAATTAGCAGGAGTAGTATCTACTTAACAAGACTCACAAGCATGATCCTTCCGATGCTAGCACAGCGATAAGCCCCTAATACAACTATAGCAAAACACACCCCTGTTCGAATCATCAAGGCCCCTGTCAAAAGCCAAGGAAACATATTCTAATCCCTAAACCCTCAACCCCATAACCAGAGCCCTAAGAATTAAGGGCCCTGCATTACTACGGTTGATGATACAAATCCTACATTACCCATAATAAGGAATATACCGTAATTCCCATAGTTTAGGGTCCTTAAGTAATGCAGGATTTATATCATCAACCGTAGTACTGAATAGTAGGTCCCCAAAACCATAGCAAGGATGCTCTGTTGAGACAATAGCAACCCTGGCCTCCTGGCAGCCCGGCAGGGACGTCCCCATCGATGGGGATCCCGCCTCCTCCAATGCCGCCGATGCCTTGGAGGGCTCATGGGAACTGTAGGACTCGTGTGCGGGGGGTTGGGGGGGTTGGGGGGTTGGGGGGGTTTGGGGGGGTTGGGGGGTTTTGAGGGGTTTATGGGGGTGTTTAGGAGGGTTTGCTTACCTTTGGTTAGTAGGGAATGGAGGAATGGGGTATAACTATAATTACTATTACTACTATTCTTCCATTCCCTACTAAGCAAAGGTAAGACTGTAGGAGTTGTAGTGCTGATGGACAAAATCCTGCATTACCCTGTATAAGGAATATACCATAGTTTCCCATAGTTTAGAGTCCTTAGGGTCATGCAGGATATTGTCCATCAACAGTAGTGTGTGCAGAGTTTAGGGAGCTGTTGGAGTTTTCGGTTTTTGTTTTGTGTGCTGTGCGGAGGGGTTCGGGTGCTCAGTCATTATACCATAATATGTCTCAAAGGCTTGCTCTAATTACTCACCTAGGATCCGATGTTCCCAACCCTGAAAGAAAGGGTGCAGAACCCTGCTTACAGTGTTAGACCTGAAAATCAACTAGCAAGAAGGAGAGACTATTAGTTCGGGTTCAGGGCTTTCGGGGTAGGGCTGAAACCAACTAAACCTTCAACCGCCGATTTCTCGAAGCCCAGAACCCTCAACCCTGAAGCCTGAGCATCTCAACCCCAAACGCTCAAAAGTCACCCTGAATTCCAAACCCTAAGCCCGTTCATCCCCCTAACGTACGGGCCTTAATAATTAGAATAAGGGTTCCTTGCTAGTGTTCATACACCCCCCAAAAGCCTATTCTAATTATTAAGGGTCCCCTCATATATCATAGAACCCTTCTAGTAACCCTTCTAGATTTAAGGGTTCCCTGTTCTAATTATTGAGGCCCCTCCCCAAACCCTCAACCCTAAGCCCGAAACCCAATGCCCCTATATGGAAGTTTCCGAAATTAGGGGTACCTTAGTTGGGGGTCCTTAGAATGAGGACCCTACTATTTAGTGTACTACATTAGGGTGCCCTATCTTCGGAATTCCCATATTGAACCTATTCTAATTAAGGCCCCTCTCAACCCTAAACCTAAACACAATGCCCCCATATCAAACTCCCCTCAACCCTAAACCCAATGCCCCTATATTAAACTCCTCCAAGAAGCCTGGCATGCCTGGCAGGCCCCCTCCCGGAAAATCGGGGAGGCCAGGGATGATCTGCAGACGGCGGAAGGAATCCTCCGGGGGGGGGGGGGGGGGGGGGGGGGCCATAATGTAGGAAGCGTAGGGATTTAGGGTTTAGGGTTCCTTTAAAGGGGTTTATAAGGGTTACTATAAGGGATCTATAATAAGGGTACTATAATGATGTAGGATCTGATTACGAAACCCTGGGCCTATAACCAACAATATAGTAAGGTTCATATAAGGAACCCTAATGAAGGCCCCGGTTTCTGAATCAGGTTCCTACATTAGGGCTGTAGGGCTTTCGGGGTTTAGGGCTGTAGGGCATTAGGGCTTTCTGGGTTTCGGGGTTTAGGGCCTCAGGGTTTTGTAGGGTTTTTGGGATTTGGGGCTTAGGGTTCGGAATGCTGGGGCTTGAGGTCTATCAATCGATCGATGTTGCTGTGAAGATTCTCTACGCGTGCTATCATGAGGGTGACTAGTTGCCATAAGGGCTCCCGTAAAGATTCCACAAGCCTTCTATTTCTGGGGGTTCTATCAGAGTTCTCTAAAGCTTCTACAACGCGTGCTAACACAGGGCCTTAATAATCAGAATAGGGTGCGGCCCATTTTACTATAAGTATAATCAGGAATCCCGAGAATAGTATAGGTAGTTATTTAGGCCCCTACTAAAATGGCTCGGAACATGCTTCCATCCCCCATTCGACCGCTAACCACTCCGCTACACCGCCAGGGTCCTCCTCGATCTCGTTGGGGTTGTACTTGCAGTTGTGGCCTGCACAGCCGGCTTCTGCTTCGCCACTCAAGACCCAGAAACAGAAGGATGCAGGGTTTGGGCGGTTTAGGGGTTTAAGGCTTAGGGTTCTAGGGTCAGGGTTGATTTAAGTTTCGGGGGAACTGCTCCAAGGCCCCAAAACCGCAGGGACAAACAAAAAAAACCTTAACCACACACCGCAGAACGCACGCATCCCGCGACTGAGCGTCCCACACCGCCAATGTGAGAAGACGGCTTCGCTAGTGACGCAGTGTCCATCCTCGTCTACCTGCTTGCGTGCTTGGGGGTTGGGGGGGTTGGGGCTTTTGGGGCCTTGCGGCTTTTGTGGCCTTGGGGTTTGGCGGAAGCTCTGAAAAGCAGCTTTCGTTTTCCAGCCAGCACAAACAGGGACCTCTGGTCGGGGTTACATGAGGCCAGGGGCCTTCGGGTTAGGTTTAAGGTATCTGTAAAAGGATTTTCGGGTTTTTGTTTGCTTTTTTTAAAGGGTTTAGGGTTTAGGGTTCAGGGTTTAGGGTTTAGGGTTCAGGGTTTAGGATGTACCACCTGGGGTTTAGGGCTCAGGATTTAGGGCTCATTCTTTGCGGTTTCGGCTCCCACGCGCCGAAAAAACGCACCACAAGCTTAGAGTTTCCGAAAATGGGGGACCCCAATATAGTACCCTAAATAGTATAGGATCCTTATTATAGGGACCCCAAAACAAGGTACCCCTCATTATCGGAAACTCCCAAACCTTAAGACCCCAAAATAAGGCTCCTGCCTCGGGACACTGCCGGATGGAGACCTGGGTCTGGGCTCAAGACGAACTCAACAGAGGACGGCGGCTTCCTAAAGAGCCACGGCAGTTAAGATATGCTTTTTTTTTAAGGGTTTAGGGTGTAGGGGTTTAGGGGCTTAGGGTTCAGGGTTTAGGGTTTAGGAATTTAGGGTTTAGGGGTTTAGGGGTTTAGGGTTCAGGAGTTTAGGGGTTTAGGGATTATACACTCACCAGACACCGAGTATGATGGGGCTCCGGCTGTGCTCGCTCAAGCAACACAAGCTGCAGAGCATTAGCAGTGGCGGCCTAAACTACAACACAACGCCTCCACCCCTTTTACGCGACGAGAAAGATGCGGTGGATGATTGGGACTCTTGTTGTCGCGAGAAAAGCACGAAAGCAGCGGACAGGTTACAGCCGTTAACCAGCTGGTCATATTAATAGTAATCGTGGTACGACATGATGGGAACGAGGCTGCGCTGGATAAGACTGCAAGGAATGCTGGTAGCAGGGTTGGCCGAACAGAAACTTAAGAGTCGGACACCTGAGAGTTTAGGATTTTAGGCTTTGGGATTTAGGGCTGAGGGTTAAGGATCTAGACTTTAGGGCTTTAGGGTTTAGGCCGACATCGACATTTCGCAGATGTTCATGGGACATGTTTGTGGCCTCTTCAAACCCTCCTCAACATTTTGGTCTCTGCAAGTCTCGGTGGCCCTGGCTGCTGTGAAGCAGGATACTGGGAGAAGGATAGACGATTCCAACTATGAAGTGGACTCCACGAGCTCTTGAGAACATGAATACAAATACTGTAAACCGAAATGAAAGAACCCTTGGCAATATGTCGACGGCCTGAGGCAAGGGCTTTACCCTGAAAGTTGGCATTGTGAAAGTTCTTGCCGGCAAACATTGTCTTGGTGACCTGCACATCCGGAGCCGGATCATCCAAATCGCAACAATCGCCAACAACACTAGAAACCATGGCAATTACAAAAACAAAGACAAAGACGACGAACATCAATATCAGTGTTCATGATCCTCTTCATGTTAGTACTCATATTTACAGCAAGTTATCATGGTACGAACAATAACTACTTGGCTGTTGCCTAATGCAGTAAAAACCAACAACGATCAGATGTTTACAGCAGTCGTGTGAAACGAAAGTCGCAAGCAGGAATAGAAGCGCCGTGATGCTTGACAAGCCGCGGGCATCTTGCAATCACAAACACAGAGCTCTGCATGACACGGAGGCTGTAGAGTCGGCACGTAGCTGCCATGATACTGCTGATGGACAAAATCCGGCATGACCCTGAGGACTCTAAACTATGGGAACTATGGTATATTCCTTGTAACGGGTAATGCAGGATTTTGTCCATCAACAGTAGCTGCGTGGCATTGCACCTCGATCTTGCCGTTGTCATCACAGCCCCGCAGCATCAACGGCGAATGCTTGGAGCCGCAACTCCAGCCGCAGACCCCGCCGACCTCGCTGGGAGCGGTGCGAGAGGAATGCGTCTGAGAAACATCTGCACAGCTGAAACTGAGATAGTATTCCGATATATCTACAACAAGGACGATGGGAGAACCTTACCATAATGTGATGCTATGGCTGCAATCATGACTTATTACCAGGGAACTTTTTGACTCAATGAACTCCGAACCCCATATTCTAAGCTGCTCTGAGAGGGGAAACACTCAGCTGCCGGCAGCTTCACATAGCTGCGCAATTTGAGCGTCCGTCACCTGCAAAACAGCAGCAGCATCTCGACGCAGCTGCTTCGAAAGTCCAGAGGCTAGAACTGCACCTGAAATCCTGATGCCCCTAGTTTTGGTCTATGATGAAAGGCTCAGCGTTTTAGGATGTTGAGTTAGGATTTGAAGCTTGCGATTTCGGGTGTAATCCCACGCCATCCCGTCGCGTGCCGTCGTGGCAGCCGACAGCTCGTCGAGATTTGCTGATCTCCAGGTAATGCAGGCCATGACCTCGGGTATTGGGTAGAGGGTTTAGGGGCTTCGTATAGGTACTTATTGAAGCCCCGATAGTATCAGCTTTCAGAGCTGTAGGGTGTCGGGCTGATGAACACTGACATTCGACAACAGCAGCGACAGCCAGGATGTAAAGAAGAATAGCATGACTTTTTTAGCTGTCCTAGCCGTACACCCTAAACCGTAAACCCTAAGCCCTAAACGCCATAGCAACACGACTGTCGTCCGCATGATAGATCACGCCAGGCTGAAGCTATCAACCCAGGGCTGCTTAATGTGAGGCTCATGCTCATGTGGTAACAGCCTACAATGCATGTTAGAACAGGTGAAACAGGTGAAAGTATTTCAGCATGTTGAAAACGTGTACGCACACTAGTGTATGCGTCTGTTATCGTCTGTTTATAGTTTATATAACGGAACCTCCCACCACATGCACGGCCGTGAGCTCCTGCAAGGGAAAGATGAGGCAACAAATCTGCCCAAAATTAGTGGGGTACCAAAAGGGCAGGAAGAGAAAGTACGAATGCATGATGGCCTGGATTGACCTGTGGTTTCATGTAAATGTGCTATACAGCTATATATGTAGGCCTATATATTCGCGCTATGATCTACCATGCTGTCAGATCGTGTCAAAGACGGTGCAGCAGTCCAAGTTTTGCTATCTTCCACCCTACAGAGCCGGGCTGCGTCACTTGCGTTGTCTACCTTCTAGGATTCTCTCTACTTTCTGGAGGCAAGAGCCCTGCACTTCCCTGTCTCCTCTCCCAACCCAGAGAAAAGGAACCTAAGCCGTGGCCAAAGGGGTCCTAAACCTTCAACCCTGAATCCTAAACCCCCTTAAATGGGCCCTAAACCTTAAACCGTAAACCCTAAAGTAATTGGGGCCCCGTGCGTAGGCCCCACTGAGCCCCTTCGGCATGGCCCCCGCTGGCGGCGGATTTGTGCACGCAGACGTTGCTTTGACGTATGTGACACCTGCAAGGAGAACGCCTAGGGTGCAGCGCTTTTAAGAATCAGGGGTTAACAGGTTTAGGATCTTGCGGGTTAGGGTTTAGGGAGCCGGTTTAGGGTTTAGGGGTTTAGGGTTTAAGGTTTAGAGTTCAAGGGCTTGGGATATCGGGCCTCTAGGAAGTTTCGGGATGGCCTGCTGAGCTTGCAGGACAAAACCGTGCAGCGATCATGAAGTATGAATCTGGGATTTTGGATGGCAAAGCCATGTAAAACAGAGGATCCGCAGTATGTTGAAGTTTTCATCGTGGTTGTTAAAGAAATTGGAGTTCTCTTCCGAGCGAGGTGCAGTGAGATTGAGGCGGCATCAACCTTCAAAGCCCCAGTGTCCCGGAGCATGTTCGCTCTTCGGCTTAGGGTTTGGGGTTCAGGGTTTTCTGGTTTTGTGGCTTTGGGGCTTAGGGTGTTCAGGGCTTTGGGTGTTCAGGGATTGAACTTCCCAAGTTCCTCTCAACTCTCTCAAGATACCTTAGAAGGGGCCCCCACCCTGTAATAGTGGTATAATAGGAATATAATAGGGCCCTAATATAATCCTTATAGTCACTGTTACAGGGTGGGGGCAGCTTCTAATCTTTGGCTCCTTCAAGGGCGGGTCTAGAATCAGGGATACTCCAACAGTTCTGCAAAACACGGGCCTTGATGATTCGAAGGCTCCTTTAAAGCTTCCTCTAACAGCTCCTGTGAGGTTTCCTTTACAGGGCTCCGGGAAGGGGCACATAATAAGAAGAAGAAGAATAGTAACAATAATGATAGCAATAATGATAATAATAGTGATAGTAATAGTACTAGTACTAGTACTAGTACTAGTACTAGAAATAGTAATAGTAATAGTAATAGTAATGACAAGAAGAAGAATGACAGCAATAGTACAAAAAAGTAAAAAGAAAAATAATAGTAACTGTGGAGTCTCTGTGTCCTAGCCATCCCGCAAGTCAGCCGTCTGCGGGGTCGCCTCTTCTTTCCTTAGCTGCGCGGTCTTTCAACAGATGGTGGCGTAGGGTTTGAGGTTTGCGGGTTTAGGGCTTAGGGTTTTTTTGTTTATGGGTTTAGGGTTTAGGGGTTAGGGTTTAGGGTTTAGGGTATGCGGTTTAGGGCTTTGGGTTTGAGAGGTTTCGTTCAGAATCATGGATTCCTTGAGGGATTCTATGAGTTTTGCCAGGATGTCGGGGTATACGTCCCTGTAGGGTTTTGGATTTTGGTGTGCGTGGTGGGGTTAAGGCATGGGGTTAGGCATGGGGCATGACAATGAGGCTACCTAGAGACTCCAATACCCCTTAATTAAGGAATATACTTCAAATTATAGTTGGATCCTTAATATGATTTGAGGAATATTCCTTCATGCAGGGATATTGGAGTCTTAGGCTAAGACCCGGCCCAAGAAGTGCCAGGCTGCTGTGTGCTTACTCCAGAAGGGAGTTGGATGCGCGAAGCGCTTGTCCCCGACAACCTCGGCGCGTGCAGGGTGGTGAAGGCTCGGGGTCTTCTGTTGGAAGGTCGGGCTCTCCATCAAATTCCTAAAGCCAACCCGTAAACCCAGAACCATTAAGCCCAAACCCAATTCTAGTTTGAAGGTTCGGCGGGTTTTCAGTTCACAAGACACGTGCCAAGCACCCCAAGCTCGGACAGGCCTAAAATCACTCCACCGCAAACCGCCCCACGACCGTGAGACCATGAACGGTGTCCAAAATCTCCAAGCGAGCTTTTGATGCATGTGATGAGTGTGGAATAACTCACATATACATTGGACGACCCCACGACTGTGACACCATGAATGGTGTCCAAAATCTCCGAACGAGCTTTTGATGCATCTGGTACGTGTGGCTCACATATACATTGGACGACCCCACGACCGTGACACCATGAATGGTGTCCAAAATCTCCAAACGAGCCTTTGATACAACTGGTACGTGTGGAATAGCTCACATATACATTGGACGGACCCCACCCACGACCGTAACACCGTGACTGGTGTCCAAAATCTCCAAACGAGCTTGTGCTTCATGTGGTGAGTGTGGAATAGCTCACCTAGACATTGGACGACCCCACGACCGCAACACCATGAATGGTGTCCGAAAAGACCGAAACAACACCCAAAGTATCGGGTTTACGCTCTGGGGAGTCTGGCAACACAAACCCCCAGAAAAAAAGAATCTAAGTCCCAGCACGCTATTGCATCCCCCGAAACTTCAGGCCCCCCCCCCCCCCGGAACCCTCAAAACGGAAACTTCTGAGACCAGCACCCACCAATCCTGAAAGTCGGCGGACGCCAGAAGAACCGGGTACACGGTGTGGGCATGATCCTCCACGGTCTTTAGGTTTAGGGTTTAGGGTTGAGGGTTTAGAGTTGAGGGTTCAGGGTTTAAGGTTTTGGAGTTGAGGGCTCCCGTTTTGGCTGCTGGTCCTTTTCCGGCTTTGGGCTGGGGTCTCGGACTCCTCGGAGGCAGGCAGGAAACTAAAACGATTGTTTAGGGTTTAGGGTTTTTTTATAAAGTGCAGAGTTTAGGGTTTGGGGTTTAGGATTTAGGCGTTTAGGGTTTAGGGTTTAGGGTTCTCCTCAGGTTTGGGGTTTCGGGCTCGGGGTTTAGCGCTTTACAGTTGTAGGGTTTAGGGTTCAGGGTTTAGCGTGGGCAAGACCACTGCCAGGGAGGACCTTTGTTCTTGGTGATGCTGGCTGATCACTTCTTGTTGCTGTTGCGGATGCTGCGCTGGCGCTGGTGGGCTGTGACTTCTCCTGTCCTGCTCCTGGTCTCAACAGTCTGAAACTAAAATGACCTATAGCCCAAACCCAATCTCACTGCTAGCACCATCATGCAGTATGGGGGCCTGAATAACTTCAACAGGGTCTTGCGGTACATCTTTAACGTACTCCTGGTAAGGAATTAAAACCAAACTCGTAAGTATTCAGGCCCTGGACAACCCAGTCTTCTGCTTCTCCATGTCCTGCTTATCTCGGAGGTCCAAGCCCCGAAAAGGCTCAGGGTGTGTCAGGCTCACTGCTTTGAGGGTTTCGGGTGTGGTGTTTAGGGTTCCGTAGGATTTAGGGGGCTCTAAACGTCGAAGGAGATGTTTGTCCTGCTTGCCGCTTTCCCTTGGGTTCTGGCCTTCATGAGCGCCGAGTCGTTCAGCATGACGCTGACCCGGAAGTTCCTTGTTCCCGGGGAAGTTCTAGGATGCGTGTAGGGTTTCGGTTGAGGTTTAGGGTGTGGCTTGAGAGGTCTGGGGTTGCTGCTTAATGCTGCTTATTCAGATGTTGCTTGCCAGCGTTGTGTGCTTCGTCTGGGCGTTGATTTTCATTGCTGTCCATAGATTCTTCTTCTGGCTTCCCACCTCTCACACCCTCAACCCAAACCTTCAAAAAATATCTCAGGGCATCCTGATCCCAACTTGCAAAACCGGATACCAGAAATTGTGAACAGGGTTCTGACCGGAACGATCATTCGTCTTCAAACCTACATGAAAGCTTCTTGAAGTTAAAGGTTTCTTTCTGGGAGTCCTTCTTATCATGACTATGCTCCTCAAAGTGACCCGAACCGTGATGTGTAGACCCTTAACCCAAACCGGCTAAGAAATCCCGGTTCCCACATCCTAACTCCTTCCACTGCACAGAATTCAGCCATAGTCGTATCGATGAGGGTTCAAGGTTCTGGGTCTACTACAGTACTACGGTTTCTGGTCCAGTGCTTTTGCTTTTGAGTTGCATGTTTAACCAAGAGAGGTTGACGGAATCCTTGACTTTTCATGTCTCGCAAAATCTACGTGCCATGCAGCAAGGGATAACCACCTAAACCCTAAACCCCAGCAACCAGAACTGCCATAATCGTATCTCGACACGACACCCAACAAGACTCGGTTTCGGGTTGTAACTGGCAGCAGTCGAAAGGACCCCTTCAGGTTGTTGGATCTCGGGCTTGGTGCCTGTAGTACGGGGCTGTATTGCTTTTTTATGTTTGGAATTCGTCTTCCTACGATTTCAGATTCGGCCGGGGGTGTTGGGTACACGCCTAAGGCTTCATCTCACTTTGTCCTTCTTTTGTTTTTTTAAGGCTAGGGATTCAGGGTTTAGGGTTGAGGATCCGGGAAGATCGTGTCGGTTCTGCTGAGGGAGCTTGGGTATACCCATCACAAGAACTGTGGTTTAGGCTTTAAGATTTATCCCAGAAGCCCCGTAGCTGTGATGCCCCTTTGGGCTTATACTATCATCAAAAATGAAAACTAGTTCCCAGTTCCCAAGTGGCGAACCCGCGTTTATGAACCGTGCTGAGAAATCCCCAAGTAAGGATGCCGCATCTCCTCGGTACGGTAGCCCCGCCATTCCTGAGCAGCTCACCGGACCCCCAAACCCCGAGCCCAAGGCTGACTCCTGCTTGGAGGTTCATGGGTAGTTACAAGCAGGGTTATAAGTGGGGTAACTATACTTCTAACCCATATTAGGGGGACTTATAACCCCACTTATACCTACCCATGAACCTCCAAGTGAAGCTTTAGGGTTTAGGGCTTAGGGTTTAGCCCTAAACTCCACGAACCTGGAACCCTAAACCCTGCAACACCCCAAGAAACGAGAGATTAAGTCAAAGGCTCAGCTCCATGGCATAAATCCCGTGGGCTTGGGGCTCTGGTGGCTGCATGTAGTGCCGTGGGCTTAAGCGGGTGCGATCGAACGTTTAGGTTTTAGGGAAGGTGTTGGGCGTAGGGTTTAGGTACCTGCAGGACTCGAAGCCTTACAAAGCATGCGACACATTGGGGTAAACCTTTGAATGATAAATCCTAAAACCCTAAACCCTAAAAGCTTTGGTTTCACCCTGTCGTTTCCCTGCTCCAAGTGGCAAAAGCACTGCATCAGTCTTTACACTGACGGAAAGGCCCCGAGAGCCAAAGCAAAGGTTTCAGGGTTATATGTCTCACGGTGTAGATTTCCGGGTCTAGGACACGAAACTGCTGCAGGAGTAAGGCTTGGGCGGAGCAGCTGTAGTTGCATCGTCCTGGCACAGCCACTGAACCCTGTAACCTGCTACGGCGATTGCCGAGAAGGCGAAGGCGGATCAGTGCAATGCTGGGGAATACTCAGAGTAGTAGACACGACGTCAACATGAGTAACAAGTTTGAAAGGCAGTAGCAGCACAACAACAGCAGCCAACAGTTGAAAGAGCAGAAGCAGTGCACTCCCTTCCACTTTCAACAATCATGGAACCTTGCTACAGCACGCAAGGCGTGGTCCTCGAAAGACCTACGTTTAGGTGGTTTAGTGTTTAGGGTTTGGGGTTTAGGGTTTAGGGTTTACAGGAGCACAGGTCATAGGGTAACACTGGTCCCTGTCCTTGCCAAGCCCTGATTTGAACTTATGTGGGTGCCATCGTGCTCCCAAACCAAAGCGAGTACGTCGCGCTTGCAACAAATCCCCCTGAATCCGAACCCTGAAACCTGAAACCCCGAGATCCGTAACAAAAACCTTCTCCACCGTAAAAAGGCTGGATTAGGGTTTAGGGTTTAGGGTTTACCCTAAACCCTAAACCCTAAACCCTAAACCTGACGTCAGAACCCCAGACCAGGCCCAACCCCGAAAAGCACAGGCGGCCTGGATCCTCTGGGATCTCGCTCATTTGTATCTTGGGGTCCATCTGCTCGTTCAGCCTCGCAAGGGGATCATCGAACTCTGTCGGTCTTGGGTCTAGGTTTCGTGGGCTTAGGGTTTAGGGGTAAGGTTTTTTTTTTGAACTCCTTTTCTCCAGTGCCCGCGAAGGGTCCCGAGAGGCCGCGACGGCCAGGACACGGCCAGGGCTTAAGGTTTGGGTTTAGGGTATAGTGTTCCGTTTTGAATAGGATTGAGGTAGGCATGGATCTTCAATCTTCGGCGTTTTCGGGTGCTCGGGGCTTAGGGATGGTGGGGTTGCGGACCGCCGAGCGCGCAGCGTTTGCTGCTTGGGCCAAAGGGGAAAAGGAGGGACCCTTCATGGGGACCCCTACCCTATAGTGGGCTATATAATGGGAATATACTAGCTATACTAAGGGTATGTACCTAGGGGGGTCCTTGTTAAGGGTCCCTGCTTTTACTCTTGGATTGGGCCCCTTCACATCGCACGTGTTGTCCGACAAAGAAACAGCCCGAAACCCTGAGTCCAAAACACCTACTACATGCTAAACCTAATTAAACATCATCGCTAATGATCTCAACATTAATCTGACCAGTGATATTGCAATGTCAGCAAACACGATCACAAGGCGAAACTAATAAACAGCCCTGTGCAGGAAAACTCCTCATTGATCACTCTACAACACTGCAAACAGCCCGTTTTCAAACGTCCGAGCAGCACTTCTTGGCTGTCAAAATCATACTGCACCATCGGGAAGGGTGCGTAGTTGGAGTGCCAGTACCTGAGATTTCGGGAACTTGCAGATCAGGGCTTATGGCTTGGGGGCTTTGGGGTTCAGGGTTGCAGGTTGGGGGTAAGCAAACGGGTATCGAAATCGTGTGAACACTCTGGGAAAAAGCTCTATGCCTTGAGCTGACACCATGCAACTCCAAAACAGCCCGCTTAGAAGGACAGCCTACCCTTCTCGGACTTTATGGTTGGGTTTAGGGTTTCGGGTTTAGGGTTTAGGGGTTTGGGGTGGCTCCGGGAAGATAAAAACCACGCCCCGGAGACTCGTGCCTTGTAGCCGAAGCCCCAAGCCCGAGACGTAAAACTTGACGGTTGTTCAGAGTTTAAAGTTCTTTCATACCCGACGAGCCCCTAAACCCTTCCCTAGATAGCTCAAGTGATAATACGGCCCAAAAATCTAAAGCAAAATCCCTCGAAACCCCCTAAATGAGCTTGCCCCATTCCCAAGCGATTAAAGAAGCTATGGCTTTGGCCGCCACCGAGGGGCCGCCTGGGCATGGGATTCACCAGCAGCCATTTGGCCCAAAGAGGAAACACCAGCCTGAGCATCTTGGAATCAGAGGAACCGGTTCAGGGTCTAGGGTTTAAGTTTTGCGGCTTTAGCGTTTAGGTTTAGGGATAGGGTCTAGGATGAGGTTTAGAGTCTGCAGGCTTTTGGGTTGTTGGGTTTGGGATAATCAGGATATTGGCAATGACGATGGAAACGATGATGACGTCGACACTGGCAATGATGGCACACATGCTAGTGGCAGTGCTTCTGGCAATACATGACGACAAGGATCACCACTATGCTATACTGATAATGTTCATGAAAACAACCAGTAATAGGCACAACCACAGAAACAGCGGCAACAATCACTACACCCGCAAAAACAACTAACGGTAACGATAACATTCGCAATAGTAGAAACATTTGCTCTAGAAGTAGAGTAGGCAATCGTCGTCATACTCATACTAATACTGATAAACACGACCAGAAGCATGAGCATCATCATTGTCGTCGTCAACGTGTTCATCACCATCCTCTCACGCACATCACAAAAGCCTGGTTGAGGACTAGCTCTGCACCGTAGTGCCGTAAGAACAACAGCGGATGGCATGCTGCACAGTCATCCCTGTGGCAATAGGTGGTTTGCGGTTCAGGGGAAGTCTTTCTTCAATGAAAGATATACAGCATCCCCTTTGTAGTGAAGCGATGCTACATAGAGTCAAATTGCTTCCGGTGGAAAACGCTAAGGAAATACTGAACATCATAGAATCGCTTTCCACTCAGATAGGATTTCAAGTGAGATCAAGAATGTTGCTTGATGTTGGAACCTGGTCTCAAGTTTTTCACCTGCTCGATTATTAACGGTGTTGGAGTTCCATAAGAACATATACACTTCATGTGAGAAGATATCGCATCTCACGAATAGTCAGAAAATCCCAAAACGCTGGGTACGTGATCGGACTTAAGAACCCTTGCTTCATAATCTTCCTCTCACCGACACGCTTGGGCTTCGGGTGTGCAGGATTTGGAGTTGTGGAGTTTTTTGGTTTGAGAGGGGTTTAGGGGTTTAGGGGTTTAGGCTTTAGGGGTGTAGGCTTATACCAATCACCATGTGCAGATGTGCAGCAAGAAGAGCAGAAACTGGCAGACCTCTGGGATCGGTGTCTGGGGGCTCTGGATGTGGTGTTCAGTGTTGGGGTCACAGCGGTCACAGCTACTATGACTACCTCTTCGCAAAAGTCTTCTTGCTTCCTACTGCGTGTGACAACACTTGTCCTTGTTCGTATCGTTGCTGTTTTATGTTGTTGTCAGTAATGGGCGCACCAGGAAGAGCATGAAAAAGAGTACAGCTAGTAGCAGCAACCGTAGCAGCAGAAGCAGCAGAAGCAGAGGCAGTGGCAGATCAGTAGCAGTAGCATCGAGAGTGGCAGTGGCAGTAGCAGTGGCAGTAGTAGTTAGTAGTAGCTAGTAGACGTTGGTCATAGTTAGTAGTAACTAGTAGTAGTTGTGGTAGCAGTGTTAGTACAAGTAGTAGCAGTAGCAGTAGCAGTAGCAGTAGTAGTAGTAGTAGTAGTAGCAGTAGCAGCAGTAGAAGTAGTAGTAGTAGTAGCAGTAGTAGTAGTAGTAGTAGTAGTAGTGGCAGCAGTAGTGGTGGTAGTAGTAGCAGTGGTGGTAGTAGTAGCGGTAGTAGTAGTGGTAGTAGTAGTTGCTATTGTTGTAGTAGCAAGCAAGCAGGAGTAGCAGTAGCAGTAGCAGCAGCAGTAGCAGTAGCAGTAGCAGTAGCAGCAGCCGTAGCCGTGGCGGTAGCGGTTGCGGTTGCGGTAGCGGTAGCGGTAGCGGCAGTAGTAGTACTAGTAGTGGCAGTACTAGTAATGGTGGCAGTAGTAGTAATACTACTGGGGTATTAGGAAGAGGAGGATGAGGAGGAGGAGGAGGGTCAGCAGCAGGAGTTTCCATCAGCACGAGTAGCTGCAGCAGCATGAGGGCATGTTTAAGAATAGCAGTACCGATGCTGGTGAAACACTGTTAGCAGCAGGAATGGCAAAGAGAAGGGTAAGAAGACCATGGACAAGAAGAACAACAGGAAAATTAGCGAGCAAATAAAGTTAACAACAACTATGACTAATGACAGCTATCGGAGTCACAGAAACACTACGGGTAAAGAAGAAGCACAAGCAAAATGAATCAAAGAAGACATGAGGCGAAGAAGATCAAGAGTTAGAATACAACGTAAGACAAGTAGAAGAGGAAATAACGATAATATGGTTTAGCAAGGTAGCAGCAAAAATAGCGCCAACGATGACAGCAATAATACCAACAATCTGGAGGTTGTCATAGCAATCTGTTGTGTTGATCATCGATGGCCTTCGAGGCACCGGAAAAAGCCTGAAGCGATTAATTCTTAGAATAGGGTTTTGGGGCATGTTATACTATAATTATCATAAGGAACCCCCAAAATAGTATTGAGGCCCCTATGGTAAACTCTCAAAAGCTCTACAAAGCTCGGAACAGCCGGGCCATGGGGCATAGCAGCAATGAGCCACGCGCTCCCCGCTGCAGCAAACCTCGGCGCAGTCTGCTTTCACGGGCCAGGGTTTTTTTTTTTTTAATGTGCAATGGCCCTTTCTCCACATCGGGCCAGGGTTTAGGGGTTTAGGGTTTAGGGTGCATTCTGCGGAAAGCCACAGGCTTGCTTTATGCGTCAATAAGGGGTTATAGGAGTACTGTAAAACGGTACTACAAGGGTTGCGCAGGTTATCCGCAATGTAATTATCGAGGCTCCCTCCACCAACGGGTAATGGGTGCTCGCCAACCCTAATTTCCCCCTTAACCCCTCGGAGTCTTCCGAGACTTTAAGTTTTTGAAGTAGATGCTTGAGATTTCGGGCTTAAACGTGTGCGGTGTTGGCCAAAGGCAGGCAAGCAGCAGGCAAGCACCGCCTTCGCTTCTCCTGGAACGTCAGGGTCTTCCCTTCTAGCTCGTATTCTGTGTCGTCCAAGGAGTCACCACCACCTCAGCAAGGAAAGCTCATTGGACTTAGGCCTAACGGCTAATGTTGGAGGTCTCGGGGGTTTGGGGTTGGGACTTGGCTTAGCGTTCTGGCACGCAACTTTGACACCCGTAACACCCCGAGGAAGGCCCGTGCCTCAAGAACCGTTAATAACAAAAATGCTAATCGCAATAAAAATATTGAATACTGATACTGCTGATAATGATAATAGGGATGATAAATAGAATAGTGCACATCAAACCTTCTAGCAACCATTGTAGCAACCTTGTAGCAGCTATACATTGTAGCAAGCCTTACTGCAAACCTTGACCTGTGCAGTAATCCCTACACCAATCCTTACAGCGGCCCTTGTAGCAACTCTGACGGTAACCCCTACAGTACCACCTGGCCGTACCTTATTCTAATCCTTACAATCCCCAACAGCAGCACTTACGGTACCTCGAGTACCTTATCATGACCCTTGACCACCAAAGCTCTTGGGAACCGGCTGGAGGTGTAGGTGAAGCCGTTCGACTCGCCTTCACCTCACCACGTTCTGCTGGGATATGGGAGTTTAGGGAAAGAGAGTGCTGTGCAGTGCTTATGGTTTCAGTTTCGAAGTTGAGCTTCGTGTACTTTCGGGTCCTTGCCATCTACGTGCGCAAGCATTCCACACAGAATGGTTTACAAACCCTCCCTAAACCCTAAACCCCCCATTCTTCGGACACCTCAATCGCCGACCGGAAACGTCGAGGTTTGGCGCCCAGATCTATTTGGAGAAAAGGGTTTTGCCTTCGGGAAGTTGACAGCAACCGCCAGAACGATTCAAGCTTGCTTGAAGTTTGCCAAGCGTGCTACAAGTCAGTCGGTTTTCCTTGGGGGTATGTGATACAGGGGACTATCACAAGACACTGTGCAATCTTTCAGACCCTGAATACGGTTGATGATACAAATCCTGCATTACCCATAGTAAGGAATATACCATAATTCCCATAGTTTAGGGTCCTTAAGGGAATGCAGGATTTAAATCATCAACTGATAGCAACAGCAAGATTTCAAGGCTGTCCAGTAGGCCTGCCACAAAGGCAGCAGGTACTTCTCGCAGCGGCCCCTCAAAGATATCCTCTGTGAATCCCACAGCCGAATGTGCCTTCACAGAAAACTTCCCTCCTTTCACAGCAGGCAAACAGTCGTTCTAAATCACGAACAATTGACAACGGACAATCTCTCAACCCGAATTGAAATCAACGGAAGAGATTGAAGCCGCGTTCTGATGCAGCCAACCGACTCGACATGGCTAAATGCACAGAGAAGGAACTGCTAACAGATGCCTCTGCCGTTCATAAGTCTTTGGGTAGTGCTGAGTCAAAAACTGAGGCTAAGGATACCCTCCTGCGGATCCCGACTGAGGTGCACTGTTTGACTGGTCGAAAGCCAACGCTAGCCGCTAGACGTTCATGCGAACTGGCTGCAGCTAATGCGTCGCTGCTACCCTGTGATCGAAAACTGCTCAAGAGTCGGCGGAGACAGGCGCGGCTGTTGACAGCAATAATATTGGCAATAACTAACAGTAATGGGAGCAGGAACAAAAAGACTAAGAATGAATACTGATACTTATGGAAGCAGGTAACAATAATGATGACAATGATAATGATAATGATAGCAACAACGTTCATGCTAATGCCAGTCATCAACACAACAATTAAAGGCGACCTTTGTAATTGTACCATATAACAACAACAATAGCATTGACAATGACGATACCTACAACAACCATCGCAATGACAACAATAATACCAACAACAACAACAACAACAGCAACAACAGCAACAACAGTAATTATAACAGTAGTGGGATGCAGATTGGCCTTGCGGAAATCCACTTCTCCCGAGACCACGATGCATGTGCCGATGTCAAAGGGGATCTTAACAGATGGTTTAGGGTTTGGGGTGTTGGGGCTTAGGCTTCAGGGTTGGGGATTAGGGATTCAAGGTCCCCATTCCTAGTCAGGGCACATGGGTCCTTTTTCCGACGCTGCTAGAGATCTGAAAGAGGTGTACCTCAACTGCACTGACCGTAAGCCGCCGTGGATTCCGGACTCTTCGAGTGGAATCTGCCTCTCTCTGTCGACCTTTGCTTCAGTCTAACCTGAAATGGACAGAACCCTACACCCTAAACCGTCGAACAGATCTGCCACAGCGCGGCAGAGTATACCAACCTACCGTGTCGGTCATGTCACCTGTTATGATGCGTGAGGCACAACTGGCAACCCACGCGCCTCTAATCGACAAGGCTTCGACGAAAGCTCCACGCCTCTTCTACAAAGCAGAGGGTCAACTGCGAAAGGCTGCTCTGCGGCTCGAAAACCTACGAAGCTCTTATTTCTCTCCGTTGTGCACGGAGGCAGCCACTTAATTCGAGCTCAGCGACCGTTGGTGTTTCGATCACAGCCTTCTGAACACTGTACATCATGCACACGCAGCAGTGGAGCCAACAGTAACTGTCATCATAATACAAATATGACTACTACGTAACAGTAATAATAAAAATAGCAGCAGCAGTTAATACTAATATATTGAAAACAAGCCAAGAATGTCGCTCCATGGGCTCGGCACCAGGAGGTACCTAGGCCTCCCTTTACCTTACCTTTGGTTAGTAAGGGGAATGGAGGAATGGGGCGCAATGGAAAACTATAACTACTAAAACTACTATTGATACTATTATTATGACTCTTATTACTATTATTACTACTATTACTATTATTACTATTATTACTATTATTACTATTATTACTATTATTACTATTATCACTATTATTACTATTATTACTATTATTACCATTATTACTATTATTACTATTATTACCATTATTACTATTATTACTATTATTACTATTATTACTATTATTAACTATTATTACTATTATTACTAGTATTACTATTATTACTATTATTACTATTACTACCACTCTTCCATTCCCTACTAACCAAAGGTAAGTTACGAGTTCGGCGTTCGGGTTAAAGCGAGGGATAGGTCTCCAGGCGCTCCATCGCAGGGCCCAACGGCCACTCGGTGACTCGAAACTCTCTCCTAAGTTGTTGAGGTCATAAGCCCCCAAAAAATGTACACTTTTAGGTTCATATTGGGTAGTATTATCCCAAAAAGTGTGAAAAAGTATCCACTCAGCTACTAAGTCTCATGGTCCCAATCTGCGACTCTTCCCCCAGCTCCTCCTCGTTTGGGCCAGATGCCTCCGCCTTCACACTCTGTTGCGAGGGAGTGGGTCTGAGCATCGGGGGAACCCCTGCCATGCTCTGGTGGTGCGTGATGAGATCGTCCAAAGAGTCGAAGATATCCGGGCTGGCGTGGCGAGCATGGGCAACGTCACGCGCCGTGGTCCGACGGCTCTTCAAGTCCATCTCCGACTTAGCCAGGTAACTTGTGATCGAGAAGCGCGCGGCGTGCATGCCATGCGCGTGAACCGTAAAGGCCGGCACTCGCTGGGACTTGGGGTCCAGCAACTCCAGCAGGCGAACGTTCCAGTCGTGCTGTAGGTCCGTCAGTGGAAGGTCATTAGGATCATCTCCGAAGGGGTGGTCGATCTCCGCACAGATGTAGAAGAGTGCCCAAAAGCCCGACATGGTAATGAAGGTGACACAGCCGGCGCTGTACCAAGGATGCACAAACTGGCTCGTGATCATGCTCGTGATGATCGAGTGTACCGCCAACATGCTGGCAATGAGCTGTGCATACCTTGGCTGACTTCTGAACCCCTCCTAAAAGTTACACTTGTAGCCTCCTTACTATAGCTAATACAGAAACCCAAAAAGTTGAAGTCCTAAGAGCCTAGATACGGGAAAGGGAAAGGGATGTCTCGAATCTTCACCAGATCGGCCAGGTTGACCCTGCCCCTGCCCAAGTCCTGCGAAGAGGGCGAGTCACACGAATCCTTATCCGAATCCCACACCGAGATTCTCCCCTACTTAGAAGCCTTCTAATGCTGCCCCCATAGGCCATAGCCCCCATAGGCGCCTGGAAGGATCTCGAGAGAATGGGCGCCGGGGCCACCAAGACCTGCTTGAGGTGGTTCTCGAGCACGAGGCGCGTGAGCCACAGGCAGAGCACGTCGCAACGGTTGGAGGCATCGCGGATGTGATGCAAGCTGGACACATCCACTCCGTAGACGTCGATGAGCTCCAGCCGCTTGTCCTTCCCAGCTCCACAAGAAACCACTCTCTGACCCAACTAAGTGATGTTTGTTCCGACACTTTAGAGCCTTTAAAGCCCGAAATGCCGTGGGAGTCGCCTTCAGCTTGCAGACGAGCTGTAATGCGGAGCAGTGCAGGAGACTCATCAGCCTCACCAAGAGCTCCTGGAACAGCACCACCTGCTTCTTTTTGTTTTAAGACTTACGGACCTGGGGATCAAGATGCAGGGTGTCTTGCTTTTCTCGACGGTTCCGTGGTTGAGGGATGCAGCTGAGAGGCTCTCAACATTGGATGCTTCACCCTCTGACCCTGTCCTTCTCCCGGTTACAGGATGAAGATACAGAGTCCCAGGGCAGCAAGAAGGGAATTCGGGTATGACAGAGTTTCGGTCTCGGGGCATCTCGTACATGCCATAGCCATAGCATAGTCAACGGCACGTTGACAAAAACCCTTGTAAGGCCTTCTCTGGAGAACATGCACTGTGGACGAAAGATGTCGCAATTGGGGGGGACCCAAATCGCCGTTGAGTTGCAGTCAAGGGGAAACCGGTGCAGTGCTTGGGCTTTCAAGCCTTTTTGGGCTTCGGGGTTCGAGTATGAAGGCCTTCGGGCCCGCGGTGTTGGGCTTCAAAGTAAAGAGACACCAAGAAAGACTCGTAAGACCAGCCCAAGCCTACCGCCAAAGGATCAGAGGCTAAGGTTCTGGGAGCCCAGAAGCAGTGTTACTTGAGTCGGGAGTCATATCCGAAATTCCCAAGGCCTGCTGCTACACCTCATCTTGCAACAAACCCTTATAGTCACCCTTCCAAGGACTCTTCTTCTCGTAGCCGGTATTTCCAAGCCTGACTCAGTTTCAGCCTTGTAAGAACCGTGGTGGTAGAAACTTGTTCCAACATGAAAGTTTAAGGCTCAAGGACTTTGGCTCAAAAACCCTTGGTCCAGGGCTTAGGGTTACAAAAAGCCTCAATCTAACTCCAAAATCAAGCATCAGCGGTCCAACAGACCCTGAACCCTAAAGACCCCAAAACCCATGCCCCCACACCTCTAAACTCGGACCCTCAAGAATTTCAACCCGACCCTGCACCGACCGATTGCATAAAAGCCTAAACGCCAAACCCCAGACTCTACGCAGAAAAACTCTTCTGGTTACATGGAACCTTTGGTACCTCGGCCCTAACCCTTAACTCTCAAACCCTGAAGCCTAAATGCTAAAGCCTTCCGAGCAGGGGCTTGCCTGCTCCGTCTTCTCCGGTTCAGCGGAGCAGAAGGCCAGAAGACTCGTGCACACGTTGAACCACTCTCCTCCCAGGACTTCCAAAAAGGTGTTCCTGAAGGGATACTACAAGGGTGAAAGTTTCTCACAGCTTCCTAGAAGGGATGCGATAAAAGGCCCCCTGTTAATGGAGACTATACGGGTGACTGTAAGGGTTCACTTCAGGGTTCTACAAGGCTTCTATCCTGGCTCAATAAAGGGTTCATAAGAGATCGAGAGCGGATTCTGCAAGCCGTCCTGTGGTGGTTAAGAGTTAAGTAACTTAGGCTTGAAGGCTTTTGAGGTTTAGGAGTTCAGGGGGGTTGAAGTTTGGGAATGAGGGATTTAAGACAATTTATGGTTTGGAGCGGTGCAGCAGAATCAGAGTAGCTAGCCCAATGAGGATAGCAGTTTACGATAATGATGGTCATGGCTTATGGAGAACGGCGAAGAACACAAGTAACATCGGCAACAAGAAGAACTTAGGGTTTAGGGTTCAGGGTTCAGGGTTTAGGGAGAAGGACCAGCAACAGTGACCTGAACACCAAGTGGCAGAGCAATGGTACTACCAACTACTGTCCAGATACAATGGAGTACCGGCTGTCCTCGCATCTTGTTCATGAGGGTGACACCCTCCCAGAAGCGAGAATAAGCTTGGTTGTTTCGGAATACCTGAGCTGCCACATGAAAGATGGCTGTCGTTTGTTAAAGGCTTCCCATGAGGGCACAACCTGCCACCGAAAAGACAATGCATCAGAAGAAGAAGGACTGTGGAATGTAAGCAGCAACAACAAGTATAGCAGCCTCAGCAACAGTAAAGCAAGAATGTCGAATGACGATGGCAACAAAGCAAAAGCAAGGGTAACAAGCACATCAAAAAACAAGCACATCCTGCTGCTTTTGTGCTGCTTTTGCAGCCGTTGCGACTCATGTCGGTGCGTTTATTGGTGCAAGCGGTTGCTAAAGTCTGAGTGAACAGATCTCAGCATATTACGCCGCACAACTCAATAAAGACTGCTTCACGAAGAACAACAATGATTAAAAAAATGGAGTGACAGTACTCAGTACTAAGAAGCAGCATAATCGTTCTGGTCTTGTTTATTGCAACAGTACATACGAAGTGATTGTCTGCTGGTGGGCGACAAGATGCAGCCACCTACCGTAACTTGCGTTGTTTCGAGCGTCGAACGTCCTGAGGATCTTGTCCATCCATCTGTGAGCTCCTACACCCTGCAGGAAACCTTCCAGCAATCTGCAGACCCGATCTGAACCCTTCAACACCAAACCTCACACCGGAAAAAATCACCAAAACCGAGATGCCACCAGGAAGGAGAGTACGAAGGAGTAGCCGGACCACACCGTCCAAAGCAGCTGAGACCATTCCTCTGCTTCCCAGTAGAGCTCTAGGAGGATAGCAAGGACCTCGCTGGGAGCTTCAAGTTAGAAACGGGCTCATCTGCTGATAAGGCTTTGTCCGATTAACGGTTGAAGTCTAGAATCTCGGTAAAATGTCGCAAGCATTTATCAGACATTGTGGTCAGGCGTTGGTGGGCTTTGGGGTTGTGGGCATTCGAGCTCCGGATCGGTTCTTCGGGTTTTAGGATGCGTCGGCTGGTGGCTAATAGGGCTTGGAGTGTAAAGCTTAAGCTTTTCGGTCTAGTGTTCGGCGTCTGTGGCTTGGGTCACTACAAGCAATATTCATACGAATGACCAAACCAAGAGTAAGCCCAAACTTAAACTTACCCGAATAAACCGACAACTCTCTGACTAAGAAAAGATGAGAATACTGCCCCCCCCAACCGTAGACAACACATGGAAGTGGGATATGTTCTCTCAGGACATCTGAGTTTAGAAGACTCTTTCCCCAACTTCGTGTTTAACAGTTTAACTGCAGGATGCATCTTTGTTGCTGCTGCAATATTATGACTATCAATAACATTCGCACCTCCTCTTTCAACTGTTCATAAAGTTATCGTGCGTGATTGCACGAACGCAACCCATCGTTCTTGTTACTCTGGCGACAATTTTGGTTTCATCGTCTTGTCGCTAAATCATTTTCACTATCTAATGTGTTTCACACCAGAACTTTACGGTTTAAGCTGCCAAGCCAACCAACGGCAAAGCACGATCTAAAGTCTGATTGCAGAAGAGGCACGGTGCATGGAAGTGCACAGATCAGTGTCTTGGGAAAGACGGAACCTTGACACTTGATCAAGCCCCCGCAGAAGAACCAGCCGCCAAGCTCGTAGTCGATCATGACGACAAACACCACAAAATCTACAAAATGTATAGGAACCCGAAATGATGGAAAGCATCAAGCTGCTGATTTTGGATGTGTGTTGCTGGCAAACGATGGACCTGGGTTCCTATACAAAGCAAGCCTATGATGCACGAATTGGTAAGGGATGCTTTCGTTTGAACCAGTGATACACATGCATCAGTTCGTGATTCATACTGCATGTCCCGTGGCAGGTTCAGCCCTGCCCGGACCGGCGCTTTATCGAAAGCCACGACCTTTGGCATTTACATTATCATCGTGTTGAACGGCTTCACCATGACAAATCGCCATCAGTCTCTATGCCCTGCTTGAAACGTTTTTGCTGAGCTTTAAAACTTTCTATGGTTACCACAATTTCTGATCGCATCCTGGACCTTTCCAGCCTTGCTAAACTTCTTGCCAGCACCGTAAAACAACAATCAACCGTGCAAAGCTTTCAAAACGCAAGACTTGATATGCCGCCACCACCACCACAGACGTGGTACATGGACATCATACCCGACTGTTGAAGGGCAGATACAAACCCCGTTGGGGCAAGCTTCATGATTCTTTGAGCTTTGGAACTAACAACCAAGTGAACCTTGCATTTTTTGGCGTCGGCGGGCCTCGTCGGCTACGACAGCAGCAGTCGGTCGCAGTAAACCACGGTTAAACAAACACAAGCACAAGAAAACAGCGGTGAAACGAGGTAAAGCGCGAACATGGCTGCGTATTAGGTGCAGCGTGCGGACCTTGTCAGCAGAAACTGTTCCGCGAATCAAGGGGCCACGCTCAGCAACTCAGCAAGGTGACAGTGGGTCGGCACCCAAGGCCACCCAAGGCAAGGAGTGGAGCCCAAATCCAAGACTCCGGACGCCGCTCTGGTTCCATCGGACAACGGCCTCGTGCCTTGTTTCCTTGTTTTTGCGAGTCGAGCACACCAAAGTCCAAGACTGAAGTCCAAAACTGGTGACGAGGGCAGGGATCCGCCTGATGTTTTTTCTCTCTCTCTCTCTCTCTCTCTCTCTGTCGCTCTCACAAAGCTCCATCTGTGACACTAGAACTGGACTCTGCTCGTTGTCATGGTTGCTTTGGATGACGATCCACTGCCACCTGCTGAGTCGCTTGAACGTGGATTTTCTTTGAATTGCTGAACAGCTTCTACTGCAACCTCCGAAGGCTGGGATCTCCGAGCGGTCGTGGCCTACTGGATACGTGGGCCACAAAAGAAAAAGTTTTACTTTCCGACCCGCTTATGGCGCTTTGCGCACTTCGACGCTGTTGAGGCCAAAGCGATGGTCCTCCTTCAGCGGTTAGTCGCCCAAGAGGAGAACCAAGCGCAGTCCCTGCCATTTGGCGAACGCCCCTGGTTCAGGTTGGGGCACCCTAGGGCGCAGGACCGTTGGAAGGCCGCAGCAGAGGAGTTTCGCAGGGAAGGGGGCCTGGGGCCCGGCCTCCAACTTCCCTGCATTTCCACCGAGTTAATGCCACACCTCCATTGCGAAGACCATGACAACCATCAGTATTCATTTACACGACTGATGGAAATCTACAAGGAAAAGAACTATCAGTTGCTCTATCTCCTGAAGGAGAGTCAATTTCCTTCGGGCGGTCGTGACATGCAACGAATGCTCGACAGCTGGCCGCAGGATGCAGCGGCTGGCTCCTCCAGGTGACCTCCGCCCCTTGTCGACCGTGGGACTGACGACATACGTCGTTGTGTCGCTTCCCTTCCCTGCTGTACGCAAGGACTACATGAACCCGGCCGAGACCGGGCTCAACTGGAAAGGCTGGCGGAAGTTGCCGCCTTGTTGAATAGACGCCGATAGCGCAGGCTCTGCGGCCAGAACATCTGGCAATGGTCTGGTATAGCTAAGTGGTGACGGACCTCGTGCGGCACGTCGCTTCACCTCTTGAGGAGTCTCCAGGTGATGCCGCGGCAACCGACGACATACGTCGTTGAGGTTCTTTCATTCTCTTTGCTGCTCTGTTCTGGCACGATGACCGCCTTAGTCTTGTTTGCGACGGAGCGCACTTTCGCGATGGCTGCCTTTGGCCGCTGCTTCCCTTTGCAGTGGGGAGTGGAGGGGGGGGGGGCCTTGGCTGCGCTTTCCGGTATTTGTGGCGCAATTTCGTCGTCTGGTGTGACGGACCCCCAAAGCTGGTCAGGTCGTCTCTGACCGACAATGCTTTCTTGTTGGTGCCGCTGTAACCGACGACATACGTCGTTGAGGTTCCTCTCTCTCCTGTTCCTCCTGGGCGCACGCTCTACTTGGGCGACCCATTCCTGGAACCTCGAGGCGTTCCTCCGCTCTGGAAAGGCTGGCGGAAGTTGCCGCCTTGTCGAATAGACGCCGATAGTGCAGGCTCAGCGGCCAGAACACCTGGCAATGGTCTGGTATAGCTAAGTGGTGACGAACCTCGTGCGGCACGTTGCTTCACCTCTTGAGGAGTCTCCAGGTGATGCCGCGGCAACCGACGACATACGTCGTTGAGGTTCTTCCATTCTCTTTGCTGCTCTTGTTCTGGCACACGACCGCCTGAGTCTTGTTTGCGACGGAGCGCACTTTCGCGATGTTTGCCTTTGGCCGCTGCTTCCCTTTGCAGTGGGGAGTGGAGGGGGGGGGACCTTGGCTGCGCTTTCCGGTTGTTGTGGCGCAACTTCGTCGTCTGGTGTGACGGACCCACAAAGCTGGTCGTGTCGTCTCTGACCGACATGTTTTCTTGTTGGTGCCGCTATAACCGACGACATACGTCGTTGAGGTTCCTATCTCTCCTGTTCCTCCTGGGTGCACGCTCTACTGGGCGACCCTTTCTTGGAACCTCGAGGCGTTCCTCCGCTTGCACTGCACTGGGTTTCGACACACAACAAGCTTTTCCCACGGTCCACATCCTGCACAGCAGCGTGCTGTGGCAGCGTTAAGTCGCCGTCGGTCCTTGCACCCAAGTCGCCATTGTTTGCACACCGTGGCTCCTTCGCTTTCGCCCGTCGGCGTGCGTTAGCATCTGGCCGGCTTTGAGGTGCACGACCCTGGCCACCGCATCAAGTCTGGAAGCCGCTCACCGACGGGAGCATTGGACTTTTGGATTTTGGTGTGCACGATCGTGACGGAACAAGACACAGGGGCTGTCCGTTGTCTGGCGAGACTAGAACGGCTGCCGGAGCTTGGTCTTGGCTCCACCTGTTGTTTTGGGCGGCACTGAGCGACGGCTCTTTGTTGCTCCGGACCGGTCGCTGAAGCTCCGTAGTTAGCGCTGAACGGCCAACACAGGTTAAACCCGTGCGCCGCAGCCCATTCGTAGAGCTTCTTCTGTTTCACCGCTTTTTTGTAGTTAGTTTGTTGGATGTTTGTTTGTTTGTAGGGACCGAGTGCTACAGCCGTAGTCGACGAGGCCCAGTCAAGCCAAAAAAAAAACAAGGTTTCCATGCATCCAAGTACGGTGCCGAAAGAAAAACCTCCGGCTTCTGCACGTCCGGCAGTTGGCGCAGCCTCGTGAGTTCCACAACGATAAGAAGCACCCGCTCCTTTACATGCTTACCGACTCCACCATGGTTGAGCGGGACTGAATTCCAGCGCCTACTGGATTCTTGGCCACCCAGAGCTCCTCCTCGAACGGACACAGTGAGCGACCGTCGACATACGTCGTTGGGTTTGCCGCCACCGGTAGGCTTCGTTGAGTAGAGCCCGGCTGCTTGGATTAATGACGACATGCTGTCGTTGGAATTGCGCTGTGACGCGTCTGATGTTTGTCGGCTGGAGGTGCTGTTGGTTGCATCGACTCTTGGCCACATCACGCTATTGTGCTCGATTGCCAACTTCTGGACTTTCGTGTGCGCGATCGTTTGGTAGCAAGGTTACGGGGACTGTCCGTTGTCGGACGCGACGAGAACGGCAGTCGGAGTTCTTGGGATTGGAGCTCCACCTGTTACCTTGGACTGCTTGCAGTGACGGCCCTTGTGGTTTCCATCCGGTCGCTGAGAGGGCAGTAGTTCGACTGAACGGCTTGCGCCGGCTAAGTCTGCGTGCCGCAGTCACTGGTTTTCCCTCTATGTTTCACCACTGTCTTTGTTGCTTGTTCGTGTTTGTTTGTTTGTAGGGACCGAGTGCTACAGCCGTAGCCGACGAGGCCCGCTCACGCCAAAACAACCACTCTTCGAAGCCTTCGAAGCTCCTCTCCTTCAAAGCCTTCCAAGCCTTCGGCGCCCCAAGGTGCAACCTCCGTCTTGCAACGGAAGGGATCTCGCAGTGTGCATTTCTCAAAGTCCGTGCATCAGCCGACCTTCTCACTACAACTCTGCAAAACTTGATCTGCTCTGTTCAAATGCTAGACTCGAAAGATTTCAGCTGCAAGGTGTTTCATTGTCAGACACTGCCAGGACGCTGAGCTGCGACTCTGCTTTTGGCTCAAGAAAAAGATCGAGTGCTGCACGCTCTGTTTCACACATGGTTGCGGAGCTTCTGAGGAGCTGTGAAGCGCCAAGGCCTTGTGCGGCCAGGAGTGCTGAGAGTTCTCCTGAACGCACCTGTGCCTGAGAAAGACATGACTTTAACTTGTTTGGACTGGATCCTGTGGTTCTATGAGTCCGCCTGCAGATGAAACGTGGAAGTGTTCCAGCTGCATCTGGAACGCTTGAACAACCGCAATTTTGGCTTCGCTTGAGTGGCTGCGGCTGCAGCATCTAACAAACAAACGAGAAAAGCGGTGAAACAGAGCAAAACTTGGCTGCAGCGTGCGGGCTTGGTCGCCACAGGGCGCTATGAAGTAGGCCCGCAACCTGAATCGATAGAGACGGTTGAGCTTGTAACCCCAGTGAGATTCGAAAGGTGCCGCGATAAGAGCCCGGATACGTGAACATGCGTGGGTCAAACTCGCCGCGTCTGGCCGGAAGGAGTCCATCCGCGAAACCCGCCATCAGGCGGTCAGCAATGGCAATCTGGGGACGGCCCACCAAGGTAGCCGGCACCTTGCACGTGATTCGCACCTCAATGCGCTGGCCGTCACGGGTTGGGGTTTGGTGAGCTGCAGAAGTGGAGCGGCCGTAGGGTCGTCAGCTAACGCTCGGGTGAGAAAGAAGAACAGCAGCTGTACTTTCAGCAACACCCCCGCAGTGCAGCAGTGGTGTTCCCTGCGTCGCCTCAACACTGGTGCTGCCTCCCCCAGTAGTGCGTCGCTGGCTGGAACCAGAACCCCGCCGGCTATTACTCGGCGATGGGTCTGGCTTGGCGGTAGGGTCTCGCTTAGGAGCCAAGGACATTTGCACCAAGCTGCCGTCCCGGACTGGGGACTTCCGTCCCGCCAGAGCACGCGGGGAAGCGATCCCTTAAGTCCGGCAAGCTCATCAAGGAGCAGCCACCACCAATCTCAGGGCGGGCAAGTTCATACCAGGAAAGGTCGAAAACCTGTCCTTCAGGCAGGCGCAGGACAGGGTCACAAAACTGAGCTAATGCGATAGACACGGCAAGCAGGGGCGTCAAGCAGACGCGAAAGGCTTCGCTATTAGTGCAACGTCGCAACATGAGGGCACGGTCGGCGAAATCCACTACCTTCACCCCAAAATTCTGAGGGCTGAGTTTGACTTCACAGGCAGGCAGAGACAGGGGGAGAGAAAGCAGGGTCAGGCAGTCGGTGGGTTGGGCAGCAATTGTTGCAGGGCCCCGACACATTCTGTTCCATCGACAGGTTGCTGTAGTCGGCCCCGAGCTTGGTAGCGCCGAAGAGTGTCATGTTGCTCATCGAATTCGTCTTCGTCTTCAGCCGGGACACACCGACTGGCAATTGAGGAAATCCCGGCACTGGACAAAGCGGCGGGGTCTCCACTGCGTCCAATAAGGTCGCTACTCGTTGGCTCCATGAAGCGCTAGGCGCAACGGGGAGGGAGACAGCACAGCTTTGACTGCGCAGCTCTGCAGTTAGTGCCGGATCCTCTTTGGCAGGCACTCCCGTGTCCGGATCAGGGCGGATCTTTCCCGCAGGGTCATAGAGGGCGCGTGGCAGGCCCGTAGTAGCAACCGGCGGCAGCAAGACTGTTTCAGGGCAAGAATGGTGTACCAGCGACGAAACGAAGCGCTGCAGCTTCCCAAGCAGCGTCGTATTGATCGTATCAGAGGCAATGGCATATAGGTAAAAGGCCCCCGGAACAGCGGTGACCATCGACTCCGATGTGCCCACTTGGCCCCGGCACACGGTCGCTGTCGTCGCGAGAGTCATGTGTGTCCCGATGAGAGACCTGTGGTGAGTGGAGCGGAGTGCACTGTATAGCCTTGTGGGGGGAGGTACACCCTCGCCCTTGTGCTCACGAAGGCGATGGAGACCAAACCTCGGCGGTGTAGTGAACTCCAGCAGTCCGAAGACTGGGCGATCGGTGTCGATTACCGGATAAAATGGACGTGCCACGCGGTCCACTGTGCTCAAAATCCACGCTTCGGAGGGAGGAGCTGGACCGGGTAACCATCCACACCACTGTGTGCAGCAACGGCTGCAGCATCGCAAAGCGGAGGAACACGGTTCACGGACCAACGTTCATAGAACTTCTGGGCGGTCTTCCGATCCGCGCGCGGAAGCTGGGCAGCCCAAGTCTAGCGAACCCATAAGTACGGTACAGATCGTCCCTTCTGACATGGGTGTAGTGAAGGACGGCATGGAGCTCCAAGACTTGTGAAAAACAGAGCGCGCAGCACTCGGTCTTTTTCTTGAGCCAAAGCGGAGTCGCGTCGGGCTCTGACTGACAGTGAAACACCTTGCAGCTGTCTGTCTCCAAGCAAAACACTTCAAGCACTAACGAAACGAGACGAAACGAACGTGCAGTCACTTCCTAACTCAAAAGCACTCCTCACAGCTTCAGGCATGCCGAAAACATCAGGACATCCAAGGTCAAATGGGATTTTCACACCCCCTCTTGGACTGATGCGGCACCTAGTGTCTTTTGAGCACACTTTACAAGCTCTAGACCTAGCTTTTCAGGATAGAACCCTGAATCTTTTAATTCCACCTGTACATGTTCATGCACTTGGTCACATTCCCTTTTAGGAAACACTTTGACCCAGCGTTTACTGTTCGTGGCAAAGTACCACCGTTTAAACACACAGTCGTACGCACAGCGGTCTACCACAATACCCTCAGAAAGCCCCAATTCTGAAGCAACCTGAAGATACCGCGGGTCCTTCCAGAGGTCGTTCTGCAGAGGCCACTCTTGAGTCAACAACAAGCGTTCACTCCGAGCAACCGGTTTCAACAAACCTTCAAGAAGTTCCCAAGCACGCTGATGCAACTTCTTCTTCTCTTCCCACTTCTCTTGACTGTACTTGCGCCACCCGCGGTAACGCAAACGACACCCAGTGGTACAGGGAGTGGAGATATGGCAGTAGATCTTCGTCTTCAAGCCACAACTCAACACAGAAAACAACTCCTTCAGAAAACACTGCGTCTGCTCAGAACAAAAGTCAAGCTTTTCAGTGACGCCCACATAGGCAATCTCAAGCTTCTCACATGCCTTCTGTAAGGCACTTTCTTCCTGGCAGAACAGTTCAACGACCACAAAGGTGACCTGGTTCTTCGCCACAGCTTCACACAGTGAAACGTACTCCTCAGGAACAAAAGAACGGTTTACCGGCTCTTCTGCAGTCAGGCGTTCCAGCTCAAACTCACCCAACTCGTCTTCAAAAGAAACCAAACCGGTTACCTCGTAGAGGTTGTCCAGCTGCTCCTGAAAAACCATACTCTTGGTCAGGCCGTCGGAGGCATTATATGCTCCGGCCACAAACTCGAGGATCACTCTCCCCGACTGAACCATCTGCTGCAGGAAAGCACACCGCAACTCCAGGTGACGAACCCTTCTCAAGAGTCCCTCCATTGAAGCAATCGCCTTTGCCGACTCAGAATCGGTACAAATCCGGATCCAAAAGCTTCCGGTATCATCCTCAGGCAATCCCTCCAAAAACGACTGTTGAAGCAACCCTGCAAACAAAGCCTCTTTCACAGTCTCTACCAAAGCACTCAATTCAGCCTCGGCACTGCTCAGGGCCACAACCGTCTGTTTACGGCTAAAACTCTTCAGCAGGTTGCACTGCCAGCAGATAATCGCCCCACTCACAGAGGGCAAATTCCAGCTAGCATCACAGAAACAATCGATCACACGCGTACTTTCCGAAGGGCGATAGTTCACCCACTGTGCCGGGATCCGCTGAACCCGATTCCCAAGCGTGAGAATCCAACGCAGCACAGCTCGAATACACGCTTCACTCCTGGAGTCTGGGTTGCTCTGGCTCCGGGCCAGAAAACCTACAACAAACTGCAAATCAGCTCTTGTCAAAGCTAGCCACGACAGTTTGCCCAACACGCGCCGGTAGCGCTGATAGGCCTCATGCGTGATCGGGGTGGATTCCAGACTGGTCCACAAACGCTCAAGCTTGGGGAGTTTCGCTCCCTTCGTGATTTGATACTCTTCCGCACAGCTATGGAGCATCCCGGGTTTGAGTCCGAAGTACAAGTCTCCGGTCTTCCTCTGATAAATGTTTCTCCCAAGGAAGGAGATCACCGATTTCTCTCCCGGTTGAAGCGTTCCCGTGCGCTTCATCTTGAACACTTTACTCAGTTCCTCAAACACTTTCTCAGCTACACTCGCAACCGTGCTGAAAACCAAGATGTCATCTACATAGGCCAACACCAACACAATGGCATCCTTGCCTTTCTCCTTGATCACCTTGCGATACACAGTGCTGTCAGCAGTAACAAAGAAACCAAGTTTTCTCAGTGTTTCTCCTAGCTCACGAAACCAAGCCAAAGGCCCAATCCGCAAACCATTCATGGCACGCTTCAGCAGACAATGCACACGTTCACCTGACACTGTCCTACAGTTCTCCGGCAGCTTCACCACCTCAGTAGAAAACAGCTTAGCCTGCATGAAGGCCACAGAAATATCTCCCGAAATCACCTTCCCTCCGAAATGCGCATACATCCCCAACAGACACCTCACAGACTCTAAGGTAGTAGTAGGAGAATAGATGCCATCAGCTAAAGCAGAGGTGGGCCCTTTAAAGTCACGCACAACCAAACGGCAGCGCACACGCTTGTGCCCGTCCTTGTAGTGCAACACCCACCTGGTGGAAAGCACTCTCCTCTTAGCTTCCCGCACAAGGCGAAACGCCTCCTTCTCAGACACAACCTGGCACACACCAAAGTGGTCCAGTTCCTCCATTTCAAGACGCATCCCTTCCCCAAGTTTCTTCTCCTCAAGAACCTCCCCAGTATACTCATCAGCAGCCCCAGAAGGAACCTCAACCTTCACCTTGGACCCTCCAAACTTCAAAGTAAACTCCAACTTGGCCGCCCTAGACCCTTTAGCGTCCTTTGCCGCGAACACAACCTCAGGTCTAGAACACATGGAGTACAAAGCATGGTCCTCCAGCCAGCTGATCGCCACCTCCATGGGATCATCATCGTCGGCCGGCTGCATGTCCACATCGTACAAAGGTGGGGCCTCGTTCTCTCCTGCAGGGGGACCTTCAGGGAGTACCTCTTCCTCCTCAACTGGAGAAGGATCATAGTCCATAAGCTCATCCTCCAAGAGCTCAGCTGGAGCCTCCGGCTCCGCACTCCCCCTCTCAACTAGATTACCCTTAGGCTCTCCAGGCTGAAAGGCTTCGGGGGGCTTCAGGTCTAAGGAAACAGGACGCTCTAAAACGTTGTCTTGCCTAGAAGGGGCACCCGAATCAGCGGCTTGTACCACCAACTCCTCAGGATACAGGTAAGGCTGGTCCGGCCGAAAGGCCGACATCACCTCGACCTCATCAGGCCGATCAAGAGGGAGCACACGCACTCCTCCACCATTGGGCTTAGCAGGCCCTAGGTACATACACGGGATGAGGCGGCGGCCTCGATTCTCAGGCTTCTGCTTCGCAGGTTTGGCAAAACCCTTGCACCCAAAAGGAAACGTCTTCGTTACTGGAAGATGTTGGCGTCTCAGCCTTTCAATTGGCGTGGTTTGCGACTTCGAGGTCGCATGCAGGTTCCTTGTCCTAGCAACATATCTCAAAGCTTCCTTGTACAACAAACCACCCAGCCGGAGCTTCTTCTCCAGCGTAGTTTCTAGCGTCAACCAATTCACCCAGAAGGCTTCCTTCAAGTGTCGCACACCTACCTCCACAAGCCCTTTCGACTGCGGCCGTCCTTTCGGCACCGCGTCTATGTGCAACGAGAGGCCTGGGTATGAGCGGTCTTTTCCCACCTTGTTCCAAAGCGAGATCAGAGACGCTTCATTATCCATCCTCAGCACAACATGCTGACCTTGAATACCTGCGGCGGCCAGCTCGGCGTTTATACACCGTGCAACATGCCCTGGATCACCTCCTGTGGGGTAGGGCACAGCGAAACAATATCCGCTAAGCTCGTGCACCACAATGCACACTCTCAGGTCTTTCGTAAAGAACAAGAAGTCGCTTAAGAAGCTTGCTTGCGGAATTGAAGGATCTTTGCGCCTTCGCGCTGGAATCACTCCTCGACTGGACACACACAAAGAACACGAAGGCAGATAGGGCTGATGGCCCCGAGCAACGTGCTCCTGATACTCTTTATCCTCCAGTGGAACATGAAGTTCCCCTTCTTCAGAAATATCCCCAGCATCTTCAGCAGCAGGCTCGGCTTCAACAACCGGTGCTGGAGCTGAGGCTTGGGCGGGTTCCGCCTGCCTTGGTGGATCACCATCCGGAATCAACTCTTCATCGGAAATCGTCACTTCCACCGGAAGTCCACGCATCATGCACAAACGGTGTGGCGGCTCAGACACTTTCTCATCACAGCCACCTTTCACCTTCAAAGGCTCCGACCTTAGGTCATCCCAGCCACAAGCACAACACAACCACAAGCCACGCACACGCTCCAAGCCACAACAGCACAAGGACCGCAGACGCCGCACACCAACCAGCACAAAACACTCCACGGCTTCAGAGGCTCTCGGTGCTTTGCTGGCTCTCGGTGCTTCGGGGGCTCTCGGTGCTTTGCTGGCTTCGGTGCTTCGGCTTTCGGTGCTTCGGGGACTTTCGGTGCTTTGCTGACTCTCGGTGCCTCGGTGACTTTGGACGTTTTGGGGGCTTGGGCTCTCGGGGCTTCTTGCGCGTACCCTTGCAAACACACTCGCACAGAGGGCCCCAAGGCTTTAAGTAGAGCCTGAGCCTTTCTCACAAAACCCTCGCAAAACACTTGCAGCACGTCACTGGGCCTCCAGGCTTCCATGGGGGTCTGGGCCTCACACTCACTTGCAAAACCCTTCCCAAAAACCCGTAAAACCCTATAGCGCTGCAACCTCAGAACTTCACCCTTTCTACCGAGCACACCCGGACACTCACCACACTCAAAGCAACCTACTCTCACAGACGATCGCTTCCACTTCCTCTTAAAACGTATCTTTTTGCACCCTGCGGTTGGTCGCACGGTAGGTCTCAGATAGAGACAGAGCGGGAGCGCCTCTTGGAGCCGCGTCCATGTTGCGTTGACCCTTGGTCTGGAGGGCCATACGAACCACCGAGTACCCGTTGTGTTGGGCGGATCGGTGCCTTGCTCTTTGGATCGGTCGGCGGGGCTTGCAGCAAAAGCGATCTGTGGTATCCCAGAGGCGGCTGCGGTCCCAGCAAAAACGATCCTTGGTACCCCAACGGCGGGGGCGGTAACGGCGGCAGCGGCACTGCTGGCGCTGCTGGCGCTGGCAAGGCCGGCATAGCCTTCACAGGCACCATCTTCGGAGGCGCCACCGGCCTCACTGGCATCGCCTTCACTGGCACCAAAGCAGGATCCACTCCAGGGGTCTCCGGTGCCGCTGGCACGGCTCTTTTCGAAGGCTTCGGTGGCGAGGGAGAAACTTTGGCCGGCGACCTGGACGGTTTCACTTTGGGCGGCGGTGGCCCATCCGGAATCACAATAACGGCCGGCTTCAAGGTCACAGCCGGCCTGGTCACTGTCTTTGGCTTTGGAGCCAAACGAGGCTTTCCACGTGGATCTGAGGGCGCCGGTGTCATCGGCACCTCCTCCTCGGCAGCAGCTGGTGCCACCTCTTCCACCACAGCCTCGGCCGCGGCTTCCACAACCGCTTCGGCAGCGGCGTCCACAACCGCTTCGACAGCGGCCTTCTTCTTCTTCCGCTTTTTCTTCGCAGGTACAGGAACAGCTTCTTGGGCATCGACCGTGGTTTCCGCAGTCCCCACTGCCACAAGGAGGTCCACTGCACCCTGCTCCGGCTCCTGGGCCGGCCGTCCTTCGGATCTTTCGTCCAAGCGGCTTTGCACCCATTCCAGGGCACCTTCGGCAAGCGCCTTGCCCTTCGCTACAGCACGGGCGTGCTGCTTCTTTCTCACAAGCCGCTTGGCCTTCACGACCTTCTTCTCCGTCCGCACCACCTGCATCAGCTGGCGATTGTAGCCCATCGTCACTGGACCACCATCCGCTGGCTTCCGCTCGGGCTTCCGGGCCTTCTTCTTCGAGGTGGGCGCGACAAACAAATGTGGATTCAGAAAAGTAGGGTCCACAGTGTCCGCCTCGGCTTCCTCGGCTGCTGCAGCCTCCTTCAAGGCCTTCGTGGCCTTCTTTGCCGCACCACGGACCTCCTTCAAGGCCTTCGTGGCTTCCTTTGTCGCACGAGATGCCCGCTTCTTCTTGCGCTTGGGCACTTTCTCGACGGCTTTCTCTGCAGCATCCAGGGCCTCGGCAACGTCCGTGGCCACACCAGACTCGGGGCGCCATTTGCCCCAGCCTTCTTCCTCTTCTTCCTCCAGCTTTGACGGCAGCGGTGATTTCTGCAGTGGCGATTTTGGCTGTGAAGGCACTGCCATTTTGTGCCACTCGCGAGAAATTTTGGTGAGCTCGTCGTGCTCCTCCATCATTTGCCTCTCGGATTCCTCCCGAGCCGTGCTTTCTATCACCGATGCGACCATCACCACATCGGATCGTCGGGCAGACGCAGCGCTCTTCATAGCGGTGAGGTCCGCCATCCTCTGAGCCATAATTGCCGCCTGCGACGACCTTTCTTCCTCGTCCGTCGAGGATACCGGGGGCTCCGGCTGCTTCTTTCGTCGACGCCCCATCGCACAAAACGAGGAGCGTGAAAAACAGAAGCTTGAGCACCAAACTACGATGCACGACCCTTGCGCACCCTTGCAGTCTCCACTTGAAACCACCTTGCACAGACCTCGCGCACTCACTGCCTTGCAGCTTACGCCGTACTGACCTCGCGCACTCACTGCCTTGCAGCCTACACGAGGAACCGCCTTGCAAATCCTGACAAAACCCTAGCCCTGAAACCTTGCACGCACACTCCCTCACGACACGCACTGCACTACCTTGCAGCCTCCGCAGGGAACCGCCTCGCAAATCCTGAAGAAACCCTAACCCTGAAACCTCGCAAGCACACTCACTCACTAAGGTCCACAGGGAGCACAACACGCCAACGCAAGCCATGCACCACAAGCTCACAACACTTATCATCATCGACCCAGCGGTCCACGACGGCTGAGCCTCAGAATCTTTCTTGCCACTTCTGCTACCACAGCCAAAGCGGTCAAGCTCACAGCGTTCAAGAGACTCCAGAGCAGCACCCTCACAGACCGAAACGGCACTACCACCGTGCGTCCTCAAGCTCCTCAGCAGAAACTTAAAAGGCGTGTACTCTAGGCTCTTCACAGACTCCAAAGACCTTTGCTCCTGAGCTTTCTGGGCTTTCTGGGCTTTCGTGGCTTTCGGGGGTTTCGCGGTTTCAGGCTTTTCCGTGGCTTTCGGGGGTTTCGTGGTTTCAGGCTTTTCCGTTGCTTTCGGGGACGACGAGGGCTTCAAAGCATCAACCTCCATCTTATCCCCAGAATCCTTCAAAGCAGCAACCGCGTACCAAGCGCGATCCTTGACAGTCAACCGAATGCGTTTCTTGTTCTTCTTGTTGAAAATATGAGGTGTGTTGGTGAGCATGGTGTGCCATCCTCTCTGCCAAGCCACAAACGGTGACAAGACATTGAAATCTAGGTTCGTGATCAAGCAATGCTCTAGCACCACCACAAGCTTCCCAAAACGAACGCGAACGTCACACACCTTCAACACTTCAATCATGTCGTTGGAGGCATTCGACAGCGTGGGCTTAAAATCATAAGTGCGAAGGACTTCATACTTCTCGAAGCAGGAGACCGACATGCAATGAGAAGTAGCACCGCTATCCACTAGCCAGTAGCTATCTTGCGACTCAATGCCAACTAAGCACACTCTGTGCTCAACGGTCACTCGGTGCGCCGCAGCAGGCACCTCAGGTGTCGAAGGAGTCGTCCTCAAGACGCCACCGCGGGCATCAACCGGAATCAACTCGCCAGAAGCGCGAAGGGCCATCACAGTCTCTCCCTCCGGCTCCTCTTCTGCTTCGCCATCCGCTACAGCACGGGCGTGCTGCTTCTTGGTCTTCTTGTCCTTGCCCTTATCCTTGCCATGCTTGCCTTTGCCTTTCTCTTTGCCCTTTCCTTTGTCTTTGTCGCCCTGGCCTTTGCCCTTGGGCTTGTTGCTCTTGTCGCCTTTGCCCTGCTTCTTCTCATCTGCGATCCTCTGGCGGCACTCTTCTTGATAGTGCCCTTTCTTCTCGCAGTACCAACAGACAATCTGGGACTTGTCCTTGGCACCGCCGGCTTTTCCTCCTTTCGCGCCTTTGCCGTCTTTCCCGCCTTTGTCTCCTTTGAGGCCACGCAAACCACCACTTGGCAGCTCCACCATGCGCAGCTGCTCCTCGTAAAAACGAAGACTCTCCGCCATCTCGGTCCAACTGCCAGTCTTGCCATGCAGCACCAAGTACTCTCTCGCTTGCACTGACACAGCTTGCAGCAAAATGGCCGATCTGTCGGCGGCGTTCAAGCAGAGGTCGGGAAAACGCACCAGCTTTTTATCTCCCTTGGAGATTTCGTCCTCGAGGAAACGCACAACTTCCAGAGGGCGCTTCAGCGCTGCAGTCTTTGTGTGGAGCTTTAGCATTTCGTCTCTGATATACACCGCCTCCATGCGGCTGTTCACAGAGTACTGCCGGTAAAGCTCTCTCACACCCTCATATCCTGCAGCTGCATTGCTCTGGCGTGTCGAAACACTCCGGAGGATCTCCAATCCTCTGTCCCACTTTGCCAAAGCTTGCTGCAACAGGTAAAAAAGACGTGCACTTCTTCCCGCAGTGTCACTGGGCAAAGTAACCTGCTGGATCTCACCAGCAACAAACAAGCACTGCCTTAGCTCGCCAACAAAGGCGTCATCGGTCAATGCTAGCCAGCTGGACAGCACTTCCAGAAAGCGGGGGAACTCCTCAAGCTCGCGGATCCGGCCTTGCTTCATCTCACCAGCATTGATGAGAGGCAGGGGTGGCAGATACTTCTCTGCACGACCACCAAAACTCGAAAAACTTCCAGAACTCGCAGCAGGCCCACTCGGAGGGGCAACAAGCGACCAGTAGGCGCCGTCGGCGCTGCTCCAGAACTGCTAGCAGCCACTGCAGCTGCAAAGGGGTCCGAAGACACCTTTCGCCGATCCTCGTCGGCTTTCCGTCTGGCTTCTTCCTCGTCCAAACGGCGGTTCAAGAGGGTCAACTGGGCACTCTGAGCTTGCATCAGAAAGTTCATCTGATTCTGCTGTTGCTGTAAAGCCGTGTTCTGGTTGTTCAGCATCTGCAACATCAACTGCTGCAGTTGTTCACCTCCCAACGCAGGGTTCGGAGGAACCGGACACTGAGCAGGAGCTGCCGGCGCTACAGCCGGACCACTAACACCTTCTGGCACTGTTGCAGAACCACTCGCAGGTGCAGCCGCTGCTGCTTGCTGAGCTGTCGGCGACCCAACAGGACTGTTCACAGGTCCTACAGGTCCCACGGGTCCTGGTCCAAACAGGTCGAAGTCCATGCCTTCCTCAGACGTTCTGAGCAGGAGTCTCACTACTCCCATCTGGCAAGGGCGAGGCCATGGCGCTGTAAAGCTCCTTCTAAGTCCTCAGGAGCTCCGCTACCATGTGAAAAACAGAGCGCGCAGCACTCGGTCTTTTTCTTGAGCCAAAGCGGAGTCGCGTCGGGCTCTGACTGACAGTGAAACACCTTGCAGCTGTCTGTCTCCAGGCAAAACACTTCAAGCACTAACGAAACGAGACGAAACGAACGTGCAGTCACTTCCTAACTCAAAAGCACTCCTCACAGCTTCAGGCATGCCGAAAACATCAGGACATCCAAGGTCAAATGGGATTTTCACAAGACTGCGACAATGCCCACCAATGGGAGGGGGAGGCGATGATCAATGGCAGTAGGCCGTTGGTGGGAGTTCTGGAAGCCACTTCGAAACGAAATCCGTGTAATTGTGTTTTGTTTCATCAAGTTTTCTTTTCTCATGCAAAGCTGTATTGGCCGGTGCAAGCATTGCTCCGACGGCCGACAGACGGTTGAGGTAGCACAGGATCGCGTCACTATGGACGCTGACTGGTGGAGAGTCCACCGCAATGGCGGCTGGCGTGAGGCGGCCGGGGTGTGGACACAGTCGATCGCCAATTGGTGATGCTGGAATAAGCGATGAAGTATTTTCAGCCCTTGTCGGGTCACCCGACATCCGCGGAGCTCCCGAAGATCCAAGTCTAGACTGACCTCAACTTCGTCTTCAAGTCCAAAGCATTCTGGTCCCAGCGGGGTAGACTGCGCCTCGAAGTGCCGCGGCGAGGCGCCCCGGAGACACTGGCTGCGGGGCCAGCTGGAGAAGGATGGGCCCACCCTCTTTGACAAAGGGGGCTTAAGCCCCTCTTTAAGCCCCCTTAAAGCCCCTTTAAAGCCCCTTTGAAGGGGTCTTCTCTAAGGGGGGAGGGCAAAGGGCGAAGCCTTTTAAGCCCCCTCAAAGCCCCTTTAAAGCCCCCCTTTAAGCCCCCCTCAAAGCCCCTTTAAAGCTCTTCAAGGGGTCTTCCCTAAGGGGGGGGAGGGCAAAGGGTCGAAGCCTTTAAGCCCCCTTAAAGCTCCTTTTTAAAGCCTCCCTTTAAGCTCCCCTTTAAGCCCCTTTAGAGCCCCCTTTAAGCCCCCCTTAAGCCCCCTTTAAGTCTCCCTTTAGATCCCGCTTTAAGCCCCCCTTTAAGCCTCCTTTAAGCCCCCCTTAAGTCCCCCTTTAACCCCTTTGGGCCTTTCGGAAGCCCTCTTAAGCTTCTCTTTGCCCCCCACGCAATCACACCCACACACACAAAACAAGAAGAAGAAGCCACATGAAATCGTTTTATGGGGTTTTTTGCAAAGAAAATAAATAAGCTGAAGACCTCACCCTTTGCGTCCACCAGGTTGCTGGCCGATCTGTATTGCTTATTACCGCCGCACAATCCATCGTCATGCATAAGGCCTCTAACGTCTCTCCGTGCCCAGTTACCATCGGCGAACTGGCAGCGGATACTGCTGCACGGCATTCAACGTGTTGCGGCGGATGGCTCCTATCAGCCGGAAGTGTACTTCATCCGACCACCGAAGCAGACATCCTCGACCATGCACCAGGGTGGCCTCGTGGAATTGCTCTGTGTCCTTCTGGTCCTCGCTTACAATGTCTGCGCATCGTTTTGCCGTCCAGGCCGGAAGGAAAATCACGGCCGTCACACCAACCACCAGTTTTGACTCCCTCAAGCATGTCTTGGCCTCAGCAATGCGCGGCCCGCCAACGCCGACACAGGTTATGCGCGGGTCGTGGCTGAGGGCACTTCCTTTGCCCTCACACAATCACACACACACACACACAAAACAAGAAGAAGAAGCCACACGAAATCGAAGAAAAAAAGAAAAAAGCAGACTTCACGAAATTGCTTTTTGCGGCGTTTTGTAAGGTAGCACCCATACTTTGAAGGCTTAACCATTTTTCACCTTCCCTTCAAAGCCTCCTTCAAGCCTTCTTCCAAGCTCCCCCCTTAACCCCCTTAAAGTCCC